>JAGDFM010000121.1:69257-100271 GCA_019155715.1 Phytophthora pseudosyringae | reverse complement strand
GCCGGTACCCTTCCTTCTGAGGGACTGCAGGGGTTTGCGCGAAAGCGCTATATTGCATCCTAGCCCTCGTTCGTGGCTAGTGGTGCAGGTTTGTGGGTTGACCGAAGACAACCTCGGTGTACAGAGGTGCTTGCAACCGACCCGGTGTAAGGGATCGTTCCTGGTCTTCAGGTTTTGATCCAACATTCGTTGACCTTAACGGGAGACGTGTGTTGTTGGTGGGACTCATACCGACTGGTAGCGAGAATTTCAGCATGTTCCTACACGACACTCATCTGCTGTGCTGCAGCAAGTCTCAGGAGGAATCGCAGGCCCCATGTCTTAAAGTCTGCCCCAAGTCCTGAGTAGACTTCCTTACCCGAGAACTTCGCGAAGCCGGATCAGTCCAGGTCTCGTGGCTTCGGTATCTTGAGGCCGAAGTTCGGTGGTGGCACGAACTGCTCCACCGGGGACGGTCGTGGATGGCAGCGAAGTCGTGGTGAACTAGCGGCAAAAGCTACGCAGTACAAGAACGCACCGGTGTGCGCATATTCGAGGTCTGCAGACGCAATAAGGTGCTAATGGTCGACGTTGTGGCCGAAGTGACCACGCAGGCGCGCGTCAACGCAGTGACGGATGGGGTGAAGGAAGCGAGTGAATTGCTGCAGCTTGCAGTGACTGAGACGACGTTGCTGAAACTTCACGAGCGGCTGGGGCGTCTTGTGTACGACACTGTTGAGCGCATGGCTGACACTGCAGGATCTGGTATCAGGCTGACAAGCAGAGAGCGTCTCAACCGCCTCACGTGCGCTCAGGACAAACAGAGCAAGAACAATCAGTCCAAGAAGGACACAGATGCGAACGCGCCGATTGACAAGATTGGCGTCGTCGTCGGTAGTGACATTAAAGGGTCCATGACTCCAAAGGACAGGCGCGGCAACAGGTACTTCATCAACTTCGTTGACTACTCGACGAACTACGTACGTGTGTTTCTTGCCAAGAACAAGGTCGAAGCCACAAAGCAGTCCGAGCACTTCTTGGTGTTTTTCGAGAAGAGATCCAACTGTAAGCTCCACGTGCTGCGTACTGACGGCGGCAAGGAGTACGTCCACGCAGACCCGTTCTGCAAGGAGGCAGGAGTACGACGACAGATCAGTGAAGCGGAGAATCAAGCGTTTAATGAATGCACCGAACAGTGCTGAATGTCGCGAGATGCATGGTGCTCGCAAGCGGGTTACCTTTGCACTTCTGGGGAGACGCGGTGGAGTATCCCGCTTTCGTATTCAACCGGAGCTCGTGCAGTTCAAATCCCAAACGCATGTCACCGTTGGAGATGTTGACCGGCACGGTGCCGAACCTGGCCAACATCGTCATGTTCGGGAGCCCGTGCACTGTTTACAGAGACCCGGGTAAGAAGGCGTGGCAGCCAAGAGCACAAGTTGGTATGATCGTAGCGAAAAATGATGAAACTAAGGGCTTCAAGGTCTACCTGCCGAGTGACAGGATACCCAGCATATCAAGAACGTCGAGGCGCTGGATGCTATACAGAACGCGCAGTTGCAAGCCCAGTTCGAGCGCGAAGACCCCAATCTAAAATGAACCGTCAACGATCGAGAGGAGGTCGTAAAGCGGAAGGGGCCGACGACGGTGCAGCCGCAGGCCAGCGAAGTGTCCGAGATCTCTACGAGCAGCGAGTCGACTGCCATGTCGAAGAAGAAGCGACCCAGGAAAAGATCAAAGAAAACCCGCAAGACAAAGCGCACTATCGTGGCAGATGCTGTGGAAACGGAAGGAGCTGATGATGTTGAAGAACATCTACCACCCGAAGAAGAACAACTCACTCGTATGCGCACGTGCAACATGGGCGCGAAGCATGTGCCGGTAGGCCAGGTGATCACGGTCATGCACATGGATCCGAAGAACTATCGCGAAGCGATGAACGACCCGCGTGCATAGAAGTGGAAGCAAGCCACAAGAGAGGAAATCGAGGCCCTGGAGCAGAATGGCACGTGAAGAAGCCATCTGATGCAAAGCTCTTACACAGCAAGTGGGTGGTCAAGCTGAAGACGCACGCCGATGGTACCATCGAACGGTACAAGGCGCGTCTTCTAGCTCGGGGAGACGAGCAGGAGTACGGCGTGGACTATACTTACACGTTCTCGGCGGTACTCGAGTAGGTTTTGGGCAGTATCATACTGGTGGTGTCGCGCATCTGGGGGGTTCCGGCGCGTCACGGTGATGTTCCGAGTGCGTACGTGAAGGCGAAGAAGGAGGCAAACCTGGTCATTCTCCTTTTCATTCCCAAAGGCATGAAGTTCACGCAGGAACAGCTTCGAGCTCTGGGCGTGGAGAGCACGTACGAGCTGGCATTGTTGCTCGAGAAGGGACTGTACGGACTCAAGCAGTCGGGTAGGCTGTGGAATCACCTACTACATAGCATTCTGGTGTCACTGGGTTTCCACCAGTGTTACTCGGATAGTTGTCTCTACGTGAAAACCGAAGACGACGGTACAATTCGTGTTGGAGTCTACGTGGACGACATACTCGTCACTGGCACCAACATGGACAAGGTAGATAGGTTCTTCGAGGACATGCAGGTCGTGGATATAAAAGGCCTCGGGATCATGACCAAGTTTCTGGGTGTTGCATTTCACAACGACAAAGAGAGCGGCTTAACCCTCGACCAGGAGCAGGTGATCAACGACATGTTGAGCAAGTTTAATCTTGACTAGGGGGCCGCAGTGCGTACGCCGATCCGTGGCGGACAGGATAGTGAAGATCCCGGTGAGCTGCTGCCTATCGGTGGTGCTGGCATACCAGGTCGTCCGACAGTGCAAACGTTTCAGTCGTTAGTGGGTAGCCTATTGTGGATCTCGCGGTGCACGAGGCCTGACACCTCGTTCGCAGTGCACCGCGCGACGCGACACTTGCACGCGCCAAGAGAGGCTGACTGGAGACTGGCAAAGAGAATTGCCAAGTACCTGAAGGGTACAAAGGATCTAAGATTCATGATGAACACGGACGAGAATGCGGTCGGCGGCGAGAACGGCGTGTTAGTTGAGGCGTTTAGCGACGCCGACTACGCGACCGACAAGAACGACAGGAAGTCAGTGAGCGGAGGTATCGTCATGGTTGCTGAAGTTGTCGTGGCGTGGATATGCAAAAAGCAGGTCTGCGTTGCGCTTTCAACAGTGGAGTCGGAATTTGTAGCTGCCTCACAGACATCCGCGGAAATGCTCGGCGTCATCGAGTGCCTGAAAGAAATTGGGCTTAAAGTGCGGTCGCCATCAGTGCTTTATGTCGACAACCAAGCTGTGATTGCCCAACTTGAAGGAGAAGACACATCCGGGCGAGCGAAGCATATTGATACGCATCATAAATTTGTGAAGGATTTCGTGAATAAGGAGGTGCTACTCATCCAGTACTGCGAGTCCAAGATGATGCGCGCGGATATTCTGATCAAGACCATCCCAGCCCCACGCCTTGATGAATTGCGCAGGCTGGTAATGCTGTCACACTGACCACACGGGAAGGAGTGTTGGAACTCGCAGGAGATCCTGAGAAGGCGTTGGCGTGAGAATGAGCTGGTGAGAACTCCGACAACGAACAACAGGAGAAATACAACGAGCAGCAGGAGAAAGACAACGAGCAGCAGGAGAAAGACAACGGGCAGCAGGAGAACTCAACGTGCAGAATTAGAACAGCAGCTTGCTGGAGGAGAACCGCGACGTGCAGCAGCAAATCAAGTAGGAAGACTTCTCCAGCAAGGCTTATATGCTGAACATCGGCCAAGTGGCTTTGCATATCGATCAATACATCAGTCTTCAATCTACCTTGTAGAGCTCAATCCCCACCTGCGAACACGACCGCATCCCCAAGCTCGGTGTGTGCGTGCGCTGATGCAAGATAGTTCGGCAGCGGCTCCGCTAGAGTTGTTAGACTGTCGTCTACATGTATCTGTGTTCGGGTTTAGACGCGTCCTTCATTTTTGTGTAGAGACGAAATCCACTCGAGTAACATTTAAATCCAAAATGTCGCTCGAGTGGCATAGATAAACTAACTACCACAAGTAAAATAGTATACCGGCGACTATTACATCATAGATGTATTTTACCCTAATCTTTAGCGGATGGGTCAACCGCCACGAATAAAATAAAGATATATCGGGCTATAGCAATATACGGTTACTGTGGGACTTCATCCAAAAATGATTATAATCGATTTTACGAGATATTAGGAATGCAAGGATTCTTACCTCATTTCAATCCTTGGTAGACTCTGGATGTTAAATCCAGAGAACATACTTCGAAGTATAATAATTCGTGAACTAGGGCTGCGCGAAGGCTGGGATAGGAAATGGGCATGAAGAGCTTTTGTGCCCGCGAGATTCATGGACTCGGCCCGTTCCGTGCCGAGCGCATGAATATCACGCGTGCACGAAATATATTGCTTCATCCCTAAGCCATCTCCAGGCCTCTCCGTCGTTAGAGCTGGCATTGACTCTGGCGTAGGCGCGTGCGTTGTTGGGCATTATGGGTCCTTCTCGAGAGATGCCCCAAGGAAGTTCCTTGTTTCCTGCGCCTGCTGAATTCTCGCGCTGGGGTATCTGCGTCTATGAGAGGCCGTCAGCTTCAGCAGCGTGCGCACGGGCAATACGAAGCAAAGCAACAAGGCTCAAGCAAGTGATACTCACCTCGCTATCATCTAAGGTCAATCGATCGGTTGACGACATAGTTTTCCAAAAGTCAAATGCGAACACCTACCGGTATCGTAACTGGTATATCGATACCATGTGACCATGGAATTAATCCTTGTTGGGCTGGGCTATACGCTTCACTCCTATCCCAGTAATATATGTGTGCGGTCATTGGCATCTCCACTGCTGTTCAAATAGAATGTGATATCGAGCGCCTCAAACCCATTGCATCCGAATTCATGGCTGGGCCGACTGGATGCGATTGGTCGCTTATAAGTCGGTCAGGCTGGTGGCGCTGTAGACAAGAAGCAAACGTGTCCGGGGCTGAGCACTACTCGTTACGGTTATTTGATGTTCTGCATCATTCGATTTCAACATTCTTCGGAGATGGAACCACCACGTTCTCCTTCGCCGTTGTAGGAGTTTTCATTCTCCGTGCTCAGGACTGCGACTATTTGTTCAGTTGGTGAGTCTGTCACAATATATATAGTAGTTTGATTTGCGATGTAAAAAGCCGGAATCTGGATTTCTTCAGCGACCAAGTGCGAGGTCTTTATCATCACAGAACTTGACTCGAACAATAAAGTCATATGAAATTGGGCTAGCAACATGTGTAAGCCGAAGTTTATAGCTTGGAAAGGAAGCCAGCAGCGCCGATCATCATCAACAGAGGACCTACCGCGAAGCACGGAGTTAGCATAAAGTAATACGTCCACAAATACCAACGAATAGCAAGCTTGCCGATATAACCTCCGTATCTCATGAATTGGGATGGTCAGAAATTCATCTTGATCCATCGATTCATGCGTTTTAACAAGCACTTGCAGGGTAGTCTTGTGAAATGAGAAGATGCCCAATAGTAGGCCGCGATCTGCATTCCGAGCCACAAAGGTCCAGACACCGTTATCACCACAAGGTGCTCAACCTACAAGTTATGGGCATAACTGCTTCAGCACGATGAACGATATTGCCCATGCAGCGACAACAACTCTGATCCACGCTAGTTCACGATTGGTAACTGTTGCCCTCATTCCAACCAACAAGCTCCAACTACATGTAGTGAACCAGCGCCGAGAATTGAATACGATCGTGATAACTGGAGTATGCTTCGTCGCCAATCTAAACACCTCCGCAGTGTAACTGGTAGCTAGGGAGAATGCGGAATAAATCTGGGTCAGCGGCACAAGTGCCAGTTTACTATGGTACAAGTCCATTGCACTGTTTCGGTGCACCACGTAGAGCACACCAAATCACTTCAAGGTGAGTACCCCAAACTGCGATCATGATTGAAAGACTATCTGGACACTATCTGCTTTCTGATAGCGTTTGCCAGTAGCCGAGCATTCTTTCATAGCTATTTTGCTTTGGTTTGGATGATGGGATAATGCATCTCTTGGACCAGCGATCACCCAGTGATTGGGATTTCGTTCGGGATGTTGGTTGGCCAGTAGAAGCATGGCTGACCTTCGTATTTTATCATAAATGAGTCTCCATCGAACCTCGTCGGACGGTATCAAGACAGGGCCGGCCCAAGAGCTCGCTCCTGGCGAGATGGAAGGTAAGCTTTGTCGACCTATAATACCATTAATCGTGGCAAACTCGGTTTGAGAGGCATAATGTAGTCAACTGAACCAACGATGCGTTTCGTGGTTTGTAGCTGGAGATTGGTTCTCGAGTGGAATCAACTGACAATATTTATCACGCGTGCGGTTGGGAATGATGCATTCCATATTTGGATGCACTCCTTCCTCGTTCTCGCCAGGCTCGATGACTAACTGAGGGGCTTGCTACCTGTGTAGTACGTCGTTGGTGGGTTATAATGCACGACGACGTAAAATGGCTTATTGGGCTAAACTCTCGCAGTCAAGCAAGTGCAGTAGAACAGTGTAGTTGCGATGAAGTCGAGATCCATCTCCATCTCGAAAGATCCGCCTGGCCCCAACTCGTAAGCCATCAACTGCAGAAGGGAGTGGGTATCGTAAAAACGATAATACTGCATGAGGATAACAGTGTGCTGGCTGTAAAGACAAACCCAAAGGAGCGTCCGCGAGTGCCTTCCTCGGACACTGGACCGCCACCAATGCTGCGAGGGCTAACACGAACCGAACCAGCTTGCTGAAGCCCATGACCCTCGAAAAAGTTAGTGAACACATGCACAGCAGCTTAGATGTATGCTCAAAGAAAGTCACCCAAGGTTGATGGACGAAAAGGTCGCAGCGAAACCAAGCTGCGTGTCACAAGGAGCTATCGTGATTTCTAATAGTGGTCGAAATTCAGATTCAGTCTGATGGTACTTTGTTCTCTTTAGTCACACAAAAACCTTCGCCAGGATATTTGTCCGAACTTTCTGATTCGCTGGATATGCAATTACTGCAAGGACTTCGTATAGGGCCTACCTGTGCTTTAAGGCTTTTTGTCACTATCCCTCTCCAACTTTGGGGAGTGTGCAGAAACGTCTTCCCACAGACTCCTAGCTGGACGGCTTCGATCGACGGCATCGTATCAGCGGAGACCAGTACAACAACTTAACTGTTAGATGCCGAGACCAGGCACGGCAAGGGCAACTGCAGCAGCGCAAAGAAGGTAATTCAGATACATGCTACGATAAGAACAACTACGTGTAATGCGGCGGAAAAAAGAACTGCTGCAGTCCCATCTGAGGCCCCGCTCAACTTCAATCCCAAGGATATATAGTGCTCAGTACTAGAAACGTACTGGCAACGTTTAGTTACCTATGAGTTTCCTACTGCATGTAATAGTTGAAGCATCCAATAAGTATTTGCTTGCGGTTCGCAAGACGTGCCTTGTACGTTCGAGTCAGTTTCCTCCCCAATCCGTACAAATCGGTATCACGTCAATTCGATGAAAGCATGAGCACGCCGCCTACCGCTCGACTACCGACGGGTTCGCAGTAATTCAAACTTTGGCCTCTGCAGCTAACCACAGGTTGCGGTTTCCGTTGAGAACGAAGTTGTACGGCGGAAAAGCACTTTCCGCAGAACCAGCTTCAATTGGAGGGATAGCTGATCGTTTACCAAATTCATACTTGGCGTTCGTCAGTAAATTGTGCCGAGCTTTCTGAGATAATTTGCCGATTCAACGTTGTTCCCTCCAGCCCCCCATTCAAGCCATGTGCTCGCAAACGAGTGAAATACCATTTGCATGTTTATTCGCAGCACGACGGCGGCCAGGCACATTGTAGACCAGTATTCTGGTGCTCAACTCTGCTGCACTTAGGATCTAAGCAACGGGTGAGAAAATATATAGCCCTTTGTGTCGTGACACGTCGCCGTAAACAGCAGATAGCTCAGACGCATCAGCAGCTTATAAGCAGGGTGCTGGAGCTCCTTAGAGCAGTTTGTCCTGTGAAGTTGAACGTTTTAGCAAAATGTGGTCGTCAAAGTTATTATGAATGCAACACAAGTGTTGTTCAGCATTCGATCTCTGACTTCTGTCGTAATATCCTCGTAGACCTGGATCGTCTAGATAGACTCGTATACTCGCGCCAAGCTGCATGCCCTCTCACCCCTTTCAGAAGCAAAACTGTGGCACAAGCAGTGGCGTTCGAAGCGCCATACTAGCCGGCGCGTAGTAAAACCCTTGGACACCGCCACGGCCTCCTTCATTAACGCCAGTTGATGCGCCGTGTAGGTGTCGTATTCGCCGCGAACCAGAAACTCCTGCTTTCGTTCCGCCATGAAAATCCTCATCTTGGCCTTCAAGGAGTTCCAGCATCCCTCAATGGGGTTCAGTATAGGACTGTAGGGCCCCAGCGGGAGCACAATGAGCTTGTTCAGGTTCACGATGCCTTCAGCAGCGAGATACTCGCGCGCCAGATTCTCCACGTCGCTGTGGGCTGGTGCATTGTGTGTGACAACCACGGCGGGGACGGCATTTGCGAGAATGAATGAAATGGTCAAGATAGTGTTGGTTGCGCGGGTTGTTTGGCGCTAAGAAGGCAAGCAGCTCGCGCCAAAATGGAGATTTGCACTTTGGCCGGAAAGTGTACCCACCCGTTTTGCAAATCATGAAAAATGCACTTTTTGTGGCATTTCTCAAAATACTATTTTTCCACACTTTGCAGCTTGATAGGTAAACTTTGCGACTTGACCGGGAAATGGTGTATAGCCGTCTAGTCCAGGTCTACGACGATTTCACGACAGATATGAACAGTGAGTCAGAGATCGAATGCTGAACTTCGACGACGTGGTGGGTGTTATTGATTCCAGAAGACACACTACATAAATCTTGGCTCAATGTAATGGAAGAGGTAAAGTTTCGGTTGAAGCTAGCATGGACAAGCAAACCTCCACCTACTGCAGTGTCATGCCGATCTGATCAGTCTTAGGCGAGGGTTTTGCTCATGGCACGAGCCTGGATCAATAGGATGACGGCTTCGTACTCCTTCGAGTTCTTAGCAGTGGTCGCTGTGACCTTCAGCTCAGCCTTGAGTGCCGCCTGCGTCAACGAGTTATCCATGAACTGCCCAAAGTACTTTTGAGCGAGCGGATTCTCGTCCAGCTTCGTCAAAAGTGTCTCTGTGTTGCTCCTCATGGTCGGAGTTTTGGCCTTGGCGACGCCGTTCACGTACATGCGGCTCGTAACCAATGCCGACAAGGCCACATATTCCTTCGCGTCCGGGGCCATGGCCTTTGTGATTCCCAGCTTGGTCTTGAGGACGTCAACCGTCCACTTTTCGTTGAGGTACTTCTCAAAGAACTTCTGCGCGAGCGGGTTCTCGGTAACCTTCCCCAACACGCTGTCTTTGAGAGAACCGACTTTCGTTTTCGAGAGCAGGTTGTTGAACGCACGAGCTTCAATCAGCAGCGTTAGGGCTTTGTACTCCTGTGAGGTCTTCGAAGTGGCCCTTGTGATGCCCAACTCCTTCCTGAGTGCCGTCTGCGACAATGTGTCATCCATGTACTGGCCAAAGTACTTTTGCGCGAATGGATTCTCGGTGATCTTCGTCAGCATGTTCTCTGCGTTGCTTCGCGTGGCCGAGGTTTTGATTTTCATGAGGGTATCAACGTACATGCGCGTCTGGAGCAACGCGGTGAGAGCTTCGTACTCCTTCGAGTCCGGCGCCAACCCCTTTGCCATCCCCATCTTGGTCTTGAGGACGTCAACCGTCCACTTTCCATCGATGTACTGGCCAAAGAACTTTTGAGCGAGCGTGTTCTTGTTCAACTTGGTCATGAGACTATGTTCGAGGTTCTTGACCTTCGGAGACTGAACCGCTGCCAGGGCATCGTCTACTTTTTGCAGCGCTGCAGTGTTTCCTTTGAGGTTCGCCAGCTTTGACAGCTGCTTAACAAGAGTCTCCGCCCTCCTCTCCTCACCCGCGGCGTCCAGACTGCCATCGTCATCATCGTCCTCGTCTTCCGTCTTGGCAATGCGGAGGGATCTCTTACCACTGCGATCCACCAACTGGGCGGTTTCGATTGACTGCACAGCGACTTGCTCTGGGTCGGTAGTCGCGGAGACCGTTTCGCAGACCACGGCAAGAGTCGTCGCAGCGATAAACAAGATGTAGCTCAGACGCATGGCTGGTCGCAAATTGCACTGCCCGGGTGGACGCTGGTCGTCTTGATCGCTTGGACGCAAATGGCGAAGTGAGAGATATCGGGATAGGATTTCGCACCATCGTATTTTAATATGGTGCGAACCGACTTGTGGTGATGGAACTGCTGCAGTCCCATCCGAGATCGCATCCAGTCTGGATTCCAGAGCCCGATCCCAAGGATGAGAGAGAGGAGCAGATTGTGTATTTACTTCACATGTTATGTGCAAGATGCTTGGCCACAGTGTAAAAACATGCCGACACTGTACCATTCATTGTATTACGAAACACAAACCATGCCTGATGTCGTTCCGGCTGGCAAGTCGAATTGTCTGCACCAAGCACAATTCGATCTTCAAGGTCACCCAGAGCACGACGCGACTGGCTTCACGCGAGTTCCAACAATGTCAATTGATCGCGGGATTTGAGGAAGCGAGCACCGCCCATGTGTACGAAAGGAAACTCAGTTAGGTTATTGTCCGCATAGAGATCTCACGACATGCGTGTAAATACGTGAAAATAACAATCCGGGAACGTTCGCCCTGAGACCCTGTTATTAATAGATCTGTTAGTTTTACTACCAGCAAACATTGCATTTTGAGTGGGGGCCGGGATTTAGGCCGAGCTGCAGGTTAACACAAACGTAAGGAACGTCCAAATACACCTCAACCGTATATCACGCTTTGTGTGTCAGCAGCTAAAGGTTATCAATCCATTAGCTGCTACAGTTGCCGAAAGCCTTATCGCTACGCTGACATGAGCCGGCTTAGCCGGCTTAGACAGATCTGAACGGTAGAACTGGCTACAATTATCCCAGGATTACGACTCAAGAACTCGCGACCCAGTGAGTGTCGGTGTCGACGAGTCTAGTACTCTACACGTTTCTGGCCACCAGGAGACAAACACAAAATGACACGACAACGCATCAGAAACACAGAGTACTTGTGACCTGGCACAGAAAACCTGGCCAGCTTAATACCATCGGTGGACACACTTCCTATTAAGTACAACAGGGTGATTAGACAATAGAGGGACCCGGATGCAAGCTGCTCCATTTTGGTTTTTTTAGGACTGGGATTTGTAAGAGTAGTGGAGCACACACACTCCGAGTCGTACCGTAGGAAGTTCCGCTCACACCCGTCCTCTCCCTTTTGCGTACTTGATTAGCTCAAAACACACCCAAGAGTGTCCGCAGTCGTGGTGCGATTGCCGTCCTAAACTCTACTTAGGTTACAATGCTTATTAATTGCTTTGTCAATTGTAGCCTGGCGGACGAGTAGAAGCGAAAATCCTCGAATGGCAAGACAAGAATTCATCTGTCTCTCAGCGAAAGTTAGCATAGAAAGCCAAGGGCGACTTGGCTCTGTTCACGGCAGCACGATGCAGACGGTTTAGACTTGCGAAAAGATTTCATCATTAGGCACGCAAACAAGCCCCACTGTTCACCAAGAAGGCCGGTGCGGGTCTTATTTTACATGCCAATCCGAAGTTTTTTTGTCGTATGTGATATCACTGGGAATTTTCCAATACATTTGCTATGTAAATTTTGCACTGATCATTGATTTGTGGCGCTGAACTAGTATGAAAGAACAAATTTTACATAGCAAATGTATTGAAAAAATCCCAATCGAGCATTAAGTTTGAAGTTTGACAGGTATTAATTAAGCTCCATAGTTTAGCCTGACTACCGAGTCGGTGGATCGATAAGTGATTAAGTACCAGGGTATTATATAACACAGGTATTAAATTGGCCAGGGTTGTCTGTATCATGAGCCCCCACACGAAAATGCAGGCCAGCACACATACTGTACATGTAGATCGAGTCCAGCACACGTAATCATAGTGCAGCACACAAAAGCACTGAGAAAACGTGATTTTCACAGAGTAAATGCGCGTTTTCACAGACCGTGCGTCAATCTTACAGAAGCATAGAAAGGGTTAAAATCACATGGTTTTTGAGCAAAATCACGGAGTGGTTATTGCGACCTTAACGGTGAGACATGTACGGTCGCTTTTAGCAATTTAACTCTTTAACTACCGCGCCATTTCTAAGATGTCTAGTTGAACCTCTACCAAAGCAAATCAAATCGCCTCATTTTGAATTTTCAAGCTAATCGCAACTCGATTGCAGCCTCCGGCAACGATTTCCCCCCAAAGTCGCTTTCTCCCTTGTTGGTAACGACGCTGTGGTGGTGGAGGGCTTTGTACGCACGGCGGAGGCTGGCGAGGACGGCACGGATCTGTGCGGCTGGTGGGGTGCGGTTAAATGCGACTGGGTGACGTATGGCCGTGAGCTGAGGGAATCTGGTGCTCGGCTACAACGCAAGCTGGTGAAGAGACGCCACCGAAACCGTGCTGTGCGCTTTTCGCTGTGTCGACTGTACATATATTTGAAGACGGGGAGAATGAGAGGAGACGCCCAATTTGCATCAAACGAAAGCTTCAAGAGCAATGGCCAGACAGCGCAAAGGTAAGCGTCTTCAATGTTATATAGCTGTAGGTAGTGTTAGGTTGTCTACACTAGTGATTGATTTATTGGTACGCTTCCGTGTGAACGTTACAGGGTCGTCCGTCGTCGGTCTACAGACCGCTTCAAGCGCTTCCCGAACTCCAGGCGACTGCGCTTTGAATACATCTTGGTAGTGAAATGCACTAAAGCATTCAGTATGGAAACCACGCTCACATTTGGTGCAGCCATACCTGGACTTCTTGGCGATTCCTCTGAGACTGCACAGGTAATACTTGAGCTTACCGTTGCTGTGGTCGTTGAGTTGGGGGTGATGATGTGCAGGGAGGTGTCGGAGCCAACGAAGTCATCCAAGGCTTCGCGCTGGCGTTTCTTCTCTCGGCGCAATCGTTGCTTCCTGATTGCCTTTTCATTCAGCGTCAAACTGTCGGAAATCTGCCGCTTGAACTCGCGCAGACTTGAAGTCACGGTTGTTGTCCTCTTCAGCAGCGCAAATGCGTTGATGATCCCAAGGTCGATAAACCACGTGAAAAGCGTCATGTCCAGACGCTTCTCACGTCTACGAGTTGGGTTTGTTGCTCGAAGCTGATCCACGCAGTCGACTCCGTTCATGAAACGGTTGTAAACAGCGATAACAGTTGGAGCCATGAAAATCTTTCGGTGTTGAAGACAATCATCTCTCCATCGCTGAATAGGATAGCGGCCGTGGCAACACGCCACAGCTTCATCTGATGATCCACTCAGCGTGCGAGTAGACGGTGTTGAACGCAAGTCGTTGGAGTAGAAGATGACTACCTTGCGATCTTTGTATACAATGTAGCCTGCTCTCTCTGCTATCATGACTGTCAGACGATACTCTGTCCGCTGCGCTTTGGGTAACCTCCGTTGAGTATTCTGATGCTGTGTCTCCTTCGTCTTCCAGCCCGATTCGAGATCAACAGCTGCTATCAACTCCCATTCCCCACGGTCGGCTTCAGCAACATGTCGAACGGAGGCCGGCTTATTCCACTTGTCAATCAGGTTTATTCGCACGGTGCCAGTGGTGTGCATCTTTCCGTCCGTGAACGCCAGCAAGGCCTTTGCAAACGTGTGCCTCGTGTAGAAATTGCCGGAGACGGTGAGTCGGTAGCCGGTAAGGGAACGCAGTTGCTTTGTCTGATGCCCAATCATCGCCATCCAGAGCGCTGTCGTCGACTTGGCAGCCACAGGAACATCTTCGCGTCGAAGCGTATTGTAGACCGAGGTGCGAAGCACCGAGAACTGCTCTGTGTAGCGCTGAGGATGTGTTGGTTGGGTGTTCCCGGATGAATTATCCAAATCGAGTGCACATACAATGCATCCCAGTCGACAACAGCGTAAAACCGAACGCCGTACTTGTCCGGCTTTGACGGAATGTACGTCCGCGCTCGCGACCGAGCCTTGGTTCGAGCAGTCATCTCGTCAATGCTACTCACGCCTGTCGGAACTGCGAACTCTGCAAAGCGCTTTTGGAAGTGCGCCAGCAGCCCTCTGGTGTGCCATAGCGGGTCGTGCACCTTGTCAATACTCGGGTCGTTGGGTGCAAGAAATGTCAACGCTGCGCGGATGGTCTGGAATCTCGTTCGCGGCATCGTCTCCACAAAGGCTGATTGACCGAAGAAACGCCTGTCCGACCAGAACTCAGTAATGTCATTGAGCGGGCAAACACTCATTGCAATCTCGAACCCACAATAGGCGTTGAACTCACTCTCTGTAAGTCGCGGCAGTCCGCGGGTAGCTAAAAATGTCCGATGTCCACTTTTGCAGGCTTCGCCGGAATGCTGCTGTGAAAAAGAGCGCGAAGAGTCCGAGCTCGGCATTGTCTTGGTAAGCCTTGGCAACCTTGGCTTCCGTGACAACATGAAGCCCGCTTTGTAGATTCATGTACGATTTCCCAAGAGTACTTGGCTGGCATACATAGTTGAGCTGCTCGACCCCAGCAGGCACTGCGCCATCATTGACAATCGCGCACTGATCTTCTTCACCACTCTGCCCTTCGTTGCGGGCCTGTGCCCCACCACAGAAATGCCCGCTGTGATCGTGACCGCCAACGCCAATCTGCTGACCATGCTCAACGTGTACGCCGCCATGAAGTTCTCCAGTACGAGCGAGCGGGACGTTGACGTCACGCTGAGTGCCGCCGGCAAGTTGCTCGCTTTCTGGGTTAGGAGCGCCACCACTAACCTGTACACTCTCCGTGAATCGAGAGATGTTGGCAAGATCAGGACCGTGAGTGAGACACACACCGCCGTCCAATTGAACCCCATTTGTAGCGGTTCACACCTGCTCCAGACACTGCAATTGTGCCTGTCAGCTATCGTGCTGTGCTTCGTGCAGCAGGTCTCATTCATGCGAACCCGGAAAGACAATAAGTGTTAACAACCCACACACACTGATACATTTGGCGATGGTGCGTCTCTAGGGCAGGATAATGAACACCTCGACAAATATTATTCCCAACAATTTAGTTGTCAACGTAGGATGATCTCAATCATACATTCTTGTATGCGAGACTAGATGCACACGCACACCTGCATGTAAAGAATTTTTTTGTGGCAAGAAGAGGTGCACCTCAGATTCGCCACTACTATTTTTTTATCGGGTACGTAGTGCAGCTGCAGTTTGGAGAGCACCTTCAAAACGCTAAATCAAACCCCCTGCAGCCTCGTGTGTACATTTGCACAGCCTCGTTCATGGAAGATCCGAAACAAAATACTGTAGTACCAGTCCTCAGCCTGACAGGCAACACCGCAAAGGACGTTACACTCCCACTAGATGAACAGAGAGAGCAAGGATTGGATTTCATGACGAGAAGAAGAAGACACAACTGTAAGCAAACGGGAACGGTTCTACACCCACCAAAACCGTTCACTACGACGTCCATCCTAGCGCGTTCCGAGGCAGGTGGCTCCGAACTCCGGCTCGAGTTTGTCTTCGATGACCTTGTTGAGAATCGCGACGGCCACCTTATCCACCACTTGGACGACGATGTTGTAGCTCGCCCCCTTCTTGTTGATCTCGTCCGCAGTGAAGTCCAGCAACGCGCTCGTGAGCTGCGTGGTGAGAACGCTCTGGCCTTCGAACGCGAAGTCCAGCGCCGTAACCCTGTCGAAGCCCAGTGCGACGTCTTGGATCGACGCGTCCACGAAGCGAGTGAGCACTCGCGTGAGCAGCGGATCGAATTGGTTCGTCAACGCGTAGGTCAGGAGGTTGCTCACGGTTACGTTCTTGCACTCGGACGTGGACACCCCAGCGGCACAGCCGAGCATGTCGAAGGTGCCGTTCAGCCCCAACGTGAGCAGGTCGAGCCCCAAGGTCACGTCCACGTCGATCTCGGCCGGGGGGCAGGTGGACGGATGCAGGATGTCGGTCCAGCAGATCTGGTACCATTGGTGGTTGAGCTGCTCCACCTCCAGCTCCATGGTCGCCGATACCTGGAGGTTCCCCGAGAAGTCGGCACCGAGCTGGAGAGCATCGTGGGACGTGACGTTGATGTGGCGAGGCACCACCGTCGTGGTGCCCGTGACGTTGAGCTCTTTGACGTCGGCTGTGAAGTTAAAGTTCATGCCCAGCAGCGAGAAGGACTCGGCCGCGACGCTCGTGTCCTCGATGATCAGCGGGTCGTCGATGAAGCTCGAGAGCAGGTTGCTACTCACCGCCAGGTCCAGCACGGCATTGAGGGAAGCGAAGTCGGTCGTGCGCTCCGTGAAGTTGATGGCGACGCAGTCGGACAAGTCGGCGGCATTGACCCCAAGCAGAGCGACGGCAGCAGACGGCAAAAGCTTCATTGGGTGAGCGGGCGGAAGTGCGCTTGAGCGAGACAAAGCGAGTATGAGGACTCGGACAATGAGAGACGCTGGACTGGCAAGCCAAAGCGCGCTAGTGCGAGTGCTCGGAGAAAGCTTGGTCGCTGTTGAAGTTGTAGCTGTACCACGGGTGTCAAAACCTGATCGCGTCACTTGAAGTGGTTGGGCTAGTCGACTACGACTCGTAGTCCGTGCTGTTGACACGTCTAAACTTTTTTTTCCCGTTAGGCTTTGCCAATGCCTATCTGAATAAAGGGGTTCACCGATAGCTGGACCTTGTTAGGGCAAATAGAGTTGACGCACTTGTCCGGTCTCGTGAATTGGATCTCCGTGCCGAGCGAAAGGTGATAGATCGACCAGATTCAAGCAGCAAAACGCTTTCTGCCCAGCTCAACGGCTGCCCACTATTTCTCGTTTAGCTTGGGGCACTGTCCGACGGTGGCCTCAACACCTGTCAGTACACTCAACGGGACATGCAGTGCACTCGTCCTTGCTCTGCTTCGACGGGAGAAATGACGACGAGGTTCAAGTGGTAGCGGTGGGTGAGATCAGCCACATGCTCCTACTTTACAGGCAATTGAGCTGCATCGTGAGCCAGTAGCTTCAACTTCAATTCGATTAATTTACCGGATTAGTGTTATAGTGCCGTTCGTCTTGAGTATGGAGTCTTGATGCAAGAGCCCTGAGGTGGCGGGGTATGCATGCTCGAACCAAATTGCATGCGCCGGTCCAGTTCCCTGGCGGTTGCGCTTGGCTCTAATGGTATGAGTGTCATCGGGCAAGTGACACCGTCACGAGTTCTATGGTTGCAAGAGTATTCACGATACGATAAGTGCTATCGGTCACTTGTCACTTGACCCCCCCTCCCTTGACTTACATATCGTACACGTTATAGTACCGCTGCTAACCATTTGAAGGCAGGAGCTCCCTTGTTCTCCGCTTAACCATTTCATAATGTACTGGCCAGCATTCAAAGCGTCACGTGTAGTAGTAACTGCACCGCCTTCAACGGCTGCGTCGTTGATGGTCGCGTTCATCTTTCTCGTCAGTAACATTAATCCTTAAACGTGAAAGACCCAAACCAAGAGTTTCAGAGAATCATCGGCCGACAGTGTCAACGAAAAGACCGCCGCGAATCCCGATTTGCTGGGCACCGACGAGAGAGAGGACGCCAACTCGCTGCTCAGGTGGGCACAAATGAAGCTTTGGGTCGAAGCTGAGAAATCGGAATTCTTTGCTAAGAAAGAGCTTAAGCTGTTGGGGTTGGCGAGTCCCAAAAATACAAGTGCTATTGTGCCTTTCTGTCGTTTTGCCGGACCTTCGCAGGACTTTCGGAGATATTGTGCCTTTCACCCGTTTTGGCCGATCGGACTTGAAAAACTATCTTTTATACAAGAAGGTTAGGTTCAACACAGCGAATTATGGTTGCTTACCTTGGAAATAGACATCTCGTCAAATCATGGCGGAAGCCCTCGGCTAGGCCTTGCAAGCCCCTGCCAAGTCCCGATTGGCAGGTATGCTTTCAGACATTCGGTACTATTGATCATATCACGCACTTTCAAAAGTAGCTCCCACGAAACGATCAACCCTTAGCTTACACAACGAAATATTTCTTAAATCCTAAGATTAAAGTCTTACAAAAGACTTACCAACTATTGTGCCTTTCTGTCGTTTTGCCGGACCTACGCAGTACTTTCGGAGATAGTTGGTAAGTCTTTTGTAATACTTTAATCTTAGGATTTAAAAAATATTTCGTTGTGTAAGCTAAGGGTTGATCGTTTCGTGGGAGCTACTTTTGAAAGTGCGTGATATGATCAATAGTACCGAATAGCTGAAAGCATATCTGCCAATCGGGACTTGGCAGGGGCTTGCAAAGCCTAGCCGAGGGCTTCCGCCATGATTTGACGAGATGTCTATTTCCAAGGTAAGCAACCATAATTCGCTGTGTCTTCTTGAATAAAAGATAGTTTTTCAAGTCCGATCGGCCAAAACGGGTGAAAGGCACAATACGAGAAAATCCTGGACAAAACTGGAAAGGACGACGCGTACTGGATTGCTTTTGACATGCCCAATTGTTTTTATACGAAGCAGACAAGTGACAACTGGACAAACAACTGAATGGTGGGCTCCAGACGAATGAGGCCTGCGGTGCCGCGATCTCCAACGCTGAACATACCAGTAGCAACACGTTCAAGGCTCAAGTACAATGTGTGTGCAACGATGTATGACGAACCGTTATAAAATCAACGGATCAAGAAGGAGTATTGCCCTTTGAGGTAGCACCTCCACAGACGCCCGATACTTGCCTTCCGAACTAGTGTGTCTCCTTTTCGACACGGTTGGCTTCGCCGTCGAATTTTTACGAGCTGAAAAGGAGCAATTAAACACAAAGCAACTGGTAAAATGAATAGTCACCTTTTTCTTCTTGTCTCGAATAGAAACTCTCAATACGCCAGCGTGTTCTCTGTTTGCCGACGCTGCTTCCGTTGAGTCGACATTCGTTCTCGCGATTTATCGCTGTTAGCCATTGGAAATCAAGCAAAATGTTACGCTCCTCAGCGATTTCCTCTGGAAACACAGCAGTTACACTAAAAAATGTGGAGCCCTGGATGCGGTTACCACAACTTTACGCTGTGGGTGTTAAAATGACTTCTCACTGCCGACAGATCTCGACGACTTGGAGGAATGTTGCACAAATATTGAGGGAGATATACACCGAGCGAGCTACGCAGCACCGTGAAATCAATCACTGTGCATACCACTTCGTATTTCCTCGTTGAACTTCCCGACAGCGCTCCCAGTACGAGTATTGAGCAATATTGACTAACTGGCTTCAAATTCTATCAGTACGGTCTACTTGCACAACTTCAAGCAATCTCGGAATGACTTACAAACTTACCAACACTTGCTTCTTGGTTGTTAATGTCTGAAGAGGGTGGGTTGAGTTTTGTACTTTGAAGTAGAAATTAGAAATAGGTTTCTACCTCAACGAACAACCTGAATCTCCCTTTCAAAGGAAGCCTGGTTTTGGGCTGATTGAGGACGTTCGACTGTTGCTCTTTCTTGACGAGCCTTGACCCAATGTGTTTTTGAGCCAAGACTCTCTTGGTCGTCTTTCACCTTTTGCAGTCTTCCTTGACATGGGTGCTCACTATCTGGCTACGACCAAAGACCATAGTTGATGTTCTTGACCTTCCGAAATCCTACCAGGCGCACAGGGCCATTCATTATCCAATTTGCCTTTGATCCCGCCCAGTGACCACCCGTTCCTACAACTGCTTCCTATCGACTATGTCGGTACAAAGTCTCGCTTCAACCGCCGACGCGAAGATCACCCCCGCCTCCGCCTCTTTCGAAGCTGCTGCGGCACCCAGCGAAGATAACTCGAGACGCCTGTCGCTGTTTGCGTGCCTTTTCGATGCACTGACGGTGACGCCTGCCCAGGTAGATGAACAGACCGACCAAGGTGTTCTGGAGGATGCCAAACCACAGCCGGATAACGCTGCCGACGAGCAGTCTGACGTACCCTCCACTGCTGCTACAGAGTGCTCTGTCGTCAAGCAAAACCCAAAGTCTGCTGTTGCGGCTTCCGATGCCACAAAAACGACCCCGAAGGAAGCGGAGTATGCACGCAACAACTGGTTGGAGCTCCGAGCTCGCGTAGAGAGCGTGGACCCGCGCGTGTTCGCTTTCCAGAATGACCCGAAGTATCTGCAGCAGTGCGAGGAAGCGAAGCAGCGTCGCGTCCTGGCCGCCGCGACATCCGTCAGCCCCGGCTGGTACTGACCAAGAACATGTAGCGACCAGCAGCTCCTGCTCGATGCAGGCCCCTGCCTAGGGCGTCTTCGAAATAAATCCTTGTACTAGCATGACTCTGGCGTTTGCCTTTATTTGGCCGTACAAAAGTCCAACCATCTCGGCAATAGCCACAACTGGGCTCAATAGGTCACAGCGACTGGAGCACAGCCGCCGGAGTTTACGCTGCTGCATTTAGTTGAAGAGCATCGCCGATTTGCACGGCAACTCTCGGTGGTCGAACTTGTCGCTTCGATGCCAGGAACGCCGTCGTCCCAGCCAGCGTTCGTGGCGCAACAAAGAGATGGACCCCTTCCGTCGATATGTGTGCCGTTTAACGAGCACGACCGCGCTCGCATTATTCGTCTGTGGCGTCATGAGACGGGGGCTGCTGATTGCACGTGGTGCGTGCACGTCAGACGTGGGATCGCCGCACCACCAGGAGCTTCGAAACGGAAGCGCCATACCACCGAGACGTGATGGCCATCATGGCGCAAAATGCCCGAGGCCCAGTGAACGCTTAATGCTTAAACCGTGTTTCACCAGATAGCTGCGCGCACGTGCGCCCGTGGAAAAACTCGGCGCCCCACACGGCCGCTGCCTGAATCTGCCACAAGTCGGCGCCACTTTGGCGTCTCCAGCGGCGGCTTTCGCTGCTCGGTCCGTTTGTTCCGCCACCACTTCCGATTCTGTTCATCAGACGCGGCATCACGACCACCTTCGCTTACGACCACCAAAAGATGTCACGCTTCAACGTCGACGACGTCGAGCACCGGCTCTTGCTGCACTCTCCGTCGTGCACGCTCGTGCAGGTCCCAGTCGACCATCGCGCCGCTGAAGCTGCAAGCCCGCCCTCCAGCCCGTACGACGAGCTCATGTGCAAGTACAAGGGCTCGCGCTGCACGAACCCGCGCAGCCTGAAGCGGAACGGAGAGCTGCACAACCTGTGCGAGCCCCACCGCAAAAAGGCCAACGCCAACCGGGGCCGCTTCGACACCAAGCTACGGCAGCGCCGTGATCTCGACGAAGCCAGCCCGCCAGCAGCTTTGGAGACGGCGGACCTGCCCGAACCGATTCGGGCATCGGAGAGCCCCCCGACGCCTCCTTTGGACGAATGGGAGGCGGAGCTGCTGCTGAAGACCATTCAAGACAGGGGGTAGCGGGTAGCCAAGGAGACGCATTCGTCGGTAGTTGGGAGGGGCAAACGCCGCTATCGACGCCTGCTAGAGTAGAGTAGAGAAAGCTGCACTCGCTAGGAATCAACGCCAAGTCATCCGTTCTGACGGGCACTTTCGAGTTTTTCCTAAACGTGTCTTGCGTTTCCTTCTACATGACGAAGCTGCTCCGATGGCGATGGCTCAGGCGAGGATCACAGTATCCTCCCAGCAGCAGCCCGCATGAGTCAAACCCAGAAAGAGCGAGCGTGAAAATTCGCCAAGCCCAGCTATGACGGTCGTGTCAACTCAAGTGCTGGGCGGTATTGTACTGAACCAAGTCTGGCTGGCTGCGTTCACGGCGATTTGCACGCGCGCCCCGTGCGTGAGTCTCCTGTCGGGCGGCTGGAGGCTGCTGCGGGCAGAGCTCTTGGCTCTCCGTTGATCGTAATGCTGTCGACGACGTTCTTTCGGACCTTTGACCTCGTGCGCGAGAGGTGGGACACGGCACAGGTGGCTGCAGTCTCGGAGGCTTTTACCGGCAAAGCTCGGGATCACCAAGCGCGCCGAAGATCGAATGCCACGCAGGAAAAGAGGGCGACAAATGTGCCTGCTTGCTATTACCTGGTACCCGTTCGTCCACTGGGCATTAGCGGAGACTGCAACAGGGCAATCACCCCACTGCCTCCGTCGAGACCCGACCTTCGACTGGCTGACGGCCGTCCCGTGCTGACGGCCGCTTGTAACTTACAGTGTAAGCCCTTCGTCAGCGCGGTCTCGAGGCTTCTCTCGCCCGTCTCCCGCCTCGAGTCTCCGTCCGATCCCGCCGCAACTCGCAATCAAGACGAGACCCACGTCGGCCGGCACTCGCGCTTTTCCAGTCCAGAGCGCACGCACGCACGCCGCGCTTTCGGAGCAGGATGGACCAGCGACACCAGCAGCAGCTTCGAGGGGTCTTCGACGAGGACGGACACAGACTCGTGGAACTGCCCTCCGGTGGGCGCGTGGCGGTGCCGTTCGACCCGCTGTACGAAGCAGCGCGCGCCGCCGCCGAGGCCGCGCGCGCCAGCGACCCGCCCGACGAGCTGCGCTGCCGATACAAAAGCACGCGCTGTATGAACCTGCGCGCCAAGAAGCGCAACGGCGAGCTGCACAACTTCTGCCAGATGCACCGCGAGCGCGCCAACCAGAACCAGCGCAACTCGGAGCAGCGCAAACGGAGTAGCAAGCAGGGCACGCGCAGTCGGCGGGGCTCGCAGCAGCCCGGCGACAACCAGAGAGACCCCGACACCGACCAGGACGAGGACAAGGCGCTGGCCTCGAGCCTCAGCCCCGGCGCGCCCCTCATCCTCATCCCAGAGCCGCTCCAGGGCACCGAGGGCCCCCACTCGGAGCCCACCTACGACGAATTAAAGGAGACCGCCATGCTGCTGAGCTTCCCGGACCGAGACCGAGAGTGACGCGCAGCATAAAAAAAACTCACTCGACACGGAGTACCCAACGTCCTAATAGCCTCGTGTCCAACATGGAAGCAAGCGCTACATGTATGTTTACCATCAAACCAAAGCGTAACCGAGCTTAATTAACTAACGTTGCGGCAGCTTCAACATGCTGTATCCACCACGTACCCCACTCCCCAGAAGTGTGTCTTCGTACCCATATAAATAGAGGCACCCTCCTATCTGATGTGCGCCACACACCGATTCCGCATTCTACGACCCGCCGACCATGGCGACGTCGCCCCGCCGCCGGCGCTGCGCGTTCTCGCTGGACGAGAAGCGCCGCGTGCTGGAGCATCTGCGCGCTTGCGGCCACGTGCGCGAGACCGTCGCGCGCTTCTACCCGACGCTGCCGCCCGAGCGGTACGACGCGCGGCGGCGGCTGGTGCTGAGCTGGAGACGCCGCGCGCGCGAGATCCTGGCGGGCGCTGCGACGCGCCAAGGAGCGGCCAGGAAGCGCCTGCGCAAGCCCAAGACGCACAAGCCGCAGCCGCCGACACCCCAAGGACTCGCAGACGAGATGGCCGAACAGGATGCGCCCTTTCTGGACGAAAATGAGCCAGAACTGGACGAGTTCGAGCCTGTTGGGCTCAGGACAGGCAGCTCGACGCTGCACGGTGCAGGACAGGGGGAGAGAGAGCTGCAGGGCCACGTACAGCATACGCAGGACCAGGCGCAGGAGCAAGGAGGCATCCAGGACCTCATTGCGACGGCTGTGCAGCAGTCCACGAGGAGACGCGGGGCGGAGACGCGGCTGCTGGGTGCGGAGCAGTCCGCCGCACCGGACGCAGAGACAGGAACAGGTTCAGGTGCTGGGAGGGACGAGGAGGAAGACGAAGGGGCTAGTGACGTCGACGCGGGCAGTGGGGAGGGGACGGTGGAGAATGATGCTGCTACATGTACGCAGAGAGTCGGGAAGAGATGCTCCTTTCCGCTGGACGAGAAGCGGCGCGTGCTGGAGCATTTGGCTGCGACCAAGAGTGTACGAGAGACGATCGAAAAGTTTTATCCGGACCTGCCACCCGAGGAGTTTAATACGCGACGCAGGACGATCTGGAGGTGGCGGAAATGCAGAGAGCAGATCGTGGCCGGCTGCGCGGACGACAAGGCCAGTGCGAGGAAGAAAATGCGGCCGCGCGGGATCGTCTGCCAGCGAAGACGGAGACACGTGGAGCCCCAGCACGTGGTGGATCGCCTACTGACGTCGGTGAAGCAGTCGGAGCAGCGAGCGAGCAGGAGGAAAGGCAACCGGGTGCTGAGACCGGCTCCACCGACGGGAGCTCTGCTCGCAGAGCGGCAGGTTGACGCACTCGTTTTTTCTGCGCTCGGACTGCCACCCACGACGCAGTTCCCTATCATTCTACCGGCTCCGACAAGTACTATCAAAGGCTCGACGACAGCTGCTTCTGTGTCGTCAATGCGGCCTCTGCAGCGTGGAGAAGCAACATTCGCAATACGTCGACGGTGAATGCACAGTTTGAATCTTCCACGACGGTCATGGATTGTTTTCCTATCGGGTTGGCTAATAATCTCAGGAGTGGCACCCGAGTATGCTGATTCTACGGGCTCTTAGGCGGTGTCTCTGGGTTGACAACTTGTTTTTTCGCCTCGAGCGTCGTTGCTAGCCAGGGCGCTTGGTCTGGATTAAGTACTACGATTGTTTTCTTTCGCTTTGGAGGCTCTGTCGGCTCGAGAGGCGCTGGCTCCGGTAGGATACTCCCACGATGCGCCGCACCTTGATCAATTGATCTGATAGTATTTCCGTCGGCTCGAGACACGGTGGGTTGGAGCAGTCGACCGAAGCGGCGGCAGCGGAAGGTGTAGCCGAGAGCTATGGAGAGAAGCAAGGTGAGGCCTTCGTCCCGGACGAGAGAGGCCCATTCTGAAGAATGTTGCGTCGCATCATTCACAAGCCCCACGATGCCTAAGATACATGACCAGAAAATATACGCTGCTAGCAACGCGCGGAAGCGGCGAAACAGCATGAACTTCGTGTAGACGGGCGTGCGCTGGGGATCCAGATCGAGCTGGCGCACCATCGCAAGCTGGTATTTGAGCATGTTCAGATTGAAGGCTGAATTGTACCAAACCATGAACACCACACACGCCCAGGATAGACCCCACACAATCACAATGGCGAGTTGTTTGCCGCCTGTGTGCTTCAGTACGGCAAATGAGCCTGCCCAACTCAAAGTCACGAAGCGAATCCACTGGATTTCACGCGGGAGCAGCGTGGGTCGCGTGATCTTCCACCCTTTGGCAATGACTACAACGACCTCGGCAAACGCGGCCAACGCTACGAGCTGAGCCAGAACAGCTACATTTCGAACGAGGCTACGAGTTGTACCCACGAGCTTGTCCTCCGTGTAGAGATCCACGAAAGTCAGCATAGAATAGAGCGCTTGTGTAACAGGTACGAGTTTCATCTTGGTCTGGAGCTCAATCACGACGTCACGTGGTGCTGCGCGGATATGCACTATCCATACGAATGTGGTGATACCCCAGACGAGCGAGCTCAATCCGTACGAGATCGACTGGAAGCTTGTCATTTTGCCGAGACAATCTCCGTGCGAGTTGCAGAGATTCATTGACACCGTGCCGCGAATTGTTGGGGGTAAGGGCGGTGGCGTTATACAGCCTCCGCCCTCTGCAA
Source organism: Phytophthora pseudosyringae (assembly GCA_019155715.1). Taxonomy (NCBI): domain Eukaryota; phylum Oomycota; class Peronosporomycetes; order Peronosporales; family Peronosporaceae; genus Phytophthora; species Phytophthora pseudosyringae. Next base: position 74,644 of record JAGDFM010000121.1, on the reverse strand, counting down.
TGGCTGAAATCTGGCTGGCGTACGACATCAGGTAGTTGTTCGGGCAGTAGAAGCACGGAGCCTCGTCTTGTACATCGTGGTGCTCCCCTAGTTGCTTGGATCCCGGCGGATGTTCCAAGCATGACCGAAGAATGCCTTCCTGACCACCCAAGGTCTCGCAAGAATCAATGAAGAAAAACACAGTGTTGGAGCTGCCGTTAGCTGATCTGGAGCCGTGCTTGTCTCCATCTGCACTCTGGGTAAACAACGAGTACGCGGGCGGGGCCATATCGGCCATGGAACCTGAAACAACCTTGAAGGATTGGTACATCAATTCATCGGGGGACTCGTCCTCAAGTGGAAAAGATTGGCAGTAGTAATCTAGCGTGCGATTCGTCATAGCGCAGTAGGGCGGCACATGAATGCTGGACATATCGTCACCGGAGGTTGGCAGGTTGAGGAAGGCATTCGTGGCATCTGAATCGCATACGAGGAGGTGAAGCATGACGCGCCCTTCATCCGCTTTGGGTACTGCAATCGTGAGTAATATAGTCAAGGCGATCTCAAAACTTCCGTCGTCTCCGAGATCATATTCAGCCAGGTACTGCAGTCGCGAAGCATAGCTCTCTATGATCACTTGGTGATGGTAGTCCGGTTCACTAGACGATGGAGACGACGTTGGTGTGTAAGGCATGGTCAAGTCGGCTTGAGCGATTGATAACTGGTTGGTAGCGAACATTGAAACCAGAGCTGAACGGAGGAAGCTTCTGCAAGACATTCGATTGGGATACCGCCGTTTTGATGGAGCGCAGGAGCATCGAGTCGACATCGTTCTTGATAGTTCGAACTCAGGCTGATCTCGTGATTGTGGTGGTGAGATGTGCTCGAGGACGAGACTGACGAGCAGCAGGGAAACCAAGTAAAAATAGGGAATGGGCAACTGCGATCAGGAGAACTGGTCAACTTGGCGGTTGATCTATAAACATCGCCGTCAGGACTGCAGCGAGCTTGCTGCTATTCGTGCAGTATTAATTGAACGAAAGATGTGTCGGGCAACCTGATGTAAGCATACGAACGTATTGATCAGGTTACCGAATATGCCTTGACATCTGTGCGACTCGTTCGGTGGCTGCCGTGTTCATTTTCTTGCGGTCTGGGCCGCGTGAACAACTGGATCTGATATTGGTTTGGTCGTCGAGTAGCCGCAGATCATGTATTTAACGTGGACATCTCAAGCTCGATGCAAAGTTTTAAATTCATCATCACGATGCTTGGGTATAGTGCTGACATGGGTTTTGATGATATATATCAATGACCTAATGCGCGACGTGATTGTTTAAGATACCCACAGGCCATCCTATGAAATCTGCGAACTTCTTGGATGCTGCGCTGCAGATCATAGCATTTTCTCAGCGGGCCCTTCTGGAGATGGCAGGGTTGCTATAATCACAATACGAGAACTACCTGTGGCCACAAGTCTCTGTCTGTCACAACAATTGAAACTTTGCACCATTGCATCGTGAGGAGTCGTCCAGTACCTTCAGGAAAACGTTTTATCAGCAAGACAGAGCAGGTAGCTCACAGGATCGCGTTTACCACTGAGGTTGTTATCCTCGTGGAGTACTCAGAAGCCATCGTCCCGTTCATATTTACAGTAAGTTCCTCACGTTAACTTTTTAAAGTAATTAAAATAGTTAACCATTTCTGTGTTTGAACCATTTTGTTTTGCGTCAAATTTCAAGTTGACCTACGAGGGCACAACTATATCTGTCCGGCGCTTATCATGTTGGTGTACCCTGCATGGACGCCTCAATAGATTTCCCAGAAAGACGACTAGGCCCGATTTTGACATTCTCCAAGGTTTACAGCTTTGAAGTAGCTGTCTTTAAAACTCGGGGCGAAGATCATTTCAGTGAAGTTGTAGTTGGTACTTCAGCTGAGATAGTTGGAGTTTCTACTAGGCAATGCCTACCACATAGCCAGAGCTCCTTCACGTCTGTGGAGAACTTCGCATCACCAACGACTGATACAACGCCATTTCTTGAGCCCCCAGCTAAAAGGGTCTAATATTTTGGCTATGCGCAGCGCGGCCCTTCTGATGACAACTCAGTTGGTGATGGTTTTGAAAACTCAGTATCTCAAAGCCGCACATACCTTGAACTGTTCCTGCCAAATGTCTCTTCAGTTCAGAACTTGGAGCACGTTATCAGGGAGAGCTGTCACTCGACCACCCGCTCATAGCTCATAGCTCATAGAGACGTGGAAGCAGATTTCAGCTGGTCCTTTACGTGTAGCGGGCTCAAGAACAAATCCTCATGTCGAGGATTTGTGTACTAGTAACAAATAATTTCGAACTACGAGCGTGATGAATCAAATCTTATTGTTAGTATAGGTCCGAGTTGCCGCTCTGAAACGTACTAATCAAGGTTATAATAGATTCCTGCTCATTGCGGAGCCCACGCAACCAGGAAGAAACTCGGTATTTATATCGACGTATTTCTCGATTTCCCCTCTTTGTTTGGTTTTTCGCTCCTAGGCTACAGCTGCGGTCACAATGCTGACATGTCGTAATGCAGTCGTACAGACTCTCGCTCTCACACTAGTGGTGACTTGCTGGAAGTCTACCAGTGTTTCCGCTTCGGCAGCTTTCAAGACACTGTTCGGCCGATCCGATTTTCATCACCAAGTGACGCTAGCCAGCGGGTTTTCACCGCTAGAGTACCTCGCAAGTTTCGACCTTGGGAGGGACGGGACTTTCGAACTCGCGTTGGATGTTGCCTTTCCTGTGGACACTCTCGAGGATGGCGATGATCGCGTCATGTTATACTTGCTGGCGTGTGATGAGTCAGCTATCGCGTTTCTGAATCTTCCGTCCAACTCGACTGTCAGCACCAATGATAGTTCGGTCCCTTCTTACTGTGCCATGGGGAACCACACGCTCGACTTCTATTGCCAGTCGTTTCCTCTGGAGAACATGTCCCCTGATAATCTCGTGTACCAGTCTAAGCAGACTGTCACTGGAACGGTAGACAACACCACGTCCCAGTCGGACTTTGCAAGACTCACTGGCAGTACGTCAACGAAACTCACCTTCTACATCGATGCATGCGAGCTGTTAGGAGGACAGGAGGCCATTCTGCGGTCGTGTCTTGAGTATCCCCCGCCGACGGGAAATGATCACTACGCTACGTGTTACTACTGCCCGGAGAACTTCTCTGACCCAACAAAGGCGGACGACGAGCGCTGGTCCTCAGAATGTGTCATCCCTCCTTCCATCAGGGAACCGGTGGAAGGCATCGTAGGCATGGAGCTGTGCAAGGCTGACGGCGAGTGCATGTGGGAAACAGACAGTTACTTGGTTGGGTTTTATGCTGCAAGTACTGCGTTGTGGGGACTTTGGGGCTTCACGTGGATGTGGCACATGCACTTCGCTCCAACAGGGTCTGCTGTGGCTTTGCACGACAAGTTGATGACGGTGCCGATAACCCAAGTGATCTACACAGGCCTCTCCTTCGCAGCAAGGTACACCGCTGGGCAATTTGCAAGCCCGAATTTCAACGTGATTGCAATTGTGGCGTTGCTAGCACAAGTTGTGGCATTAGTAGAGACCGCAGAAGTGGCTTTATTCATTGCAGCCGGCTGGGGGATTACTCGTCCAAACTTGGACAGAGTTGATGTCTTTCGCATTCGCTGTGTTTCGGTAGAGTGGGCGCTAGTCTTCGTTGTTCTAAAGCAGTTACGAGTCCAAAGCATCGGTATTGCGGTCATTTGGGGCATCTCGTGGTTCTCGATCATGTTTCTGATCCACTATTACTCAACAGCGAATTTAAAGATGCTGCGACTGAGATACCGGATCGGGGAGCAACTCAGCATCGACACGTCGCTGGTCATGTGGAAAGGAGCGTTGTTTCTTCACTTCCGGCGGCTCCAGAAGGGGTTCATCTTCATCGCCACAGTCACTGCGCTCACTGGATCGGACAACCACTGGCGCATCTGGGAGTGGATCTCCGTGCAAGGCCACGAGATACTGATCTTACTTCTGTACACTATACTGGGCTATGTCTGCCGGTGTCAACAATTCCGCTTTAGTGAGCTGGAAAACCTCGAGATTGAGACTGGAGGAGAGGGTAATGAAGCCACTGACGGGCACGAAAATGGTTCTGCCGACTCAGTTAGCAGCGCAAACGTGATCCCTGCTATTCCGGAACCAGTGCGGAAGAAGATCACAACGGCTCTAATACTTAACCCGGACAAAAGCGTGATGCTTGGCACGGCCTACGCCTTTGAAAACCCAGAAAATACCCCTTTAACGAAGGAAACCAAGGTTCGAGCAACATGCGAAGCCGGTGTTAGTCCAAGCGTGTCATCGCCAACTGCACCACCTAGTTCTCCCTAGAACAGTTTAACCCTTTCGCGAGCCCCTTGAATAAAGTATACTATACAAGGTCAAGATACTCTGTTCTCAAAGGATACAGAAAGCGCCCTTTAAGTAATCACGGTACTCGCCCGAGGCACAACTGCTGTTCACTATCCTCCCAGATCCAGGATAGAGAAATACGACAGGTCTAAAAGGGCGCCTGCTGCGCCCTTTTACATATTCACGGTAGTAGTCAAGGACACAGCGGATTGGCTGTTATTTTCTTTTATAGCGGCGACTGGACGAATTCGACATTCATTGGTTGAAATGCAACGTAATTTATGCTGAAAATCTTTGTAGTTTGCCATGACCACTCTTTCTCTGTCTCCGAACGATGACGCCACTAGTGACGCGCACGCATACGCAGCGTCACCAAGACGGAGCGATGCCGGCGAGATAATAGCGCTGGGCTAAAGCAACAGGCTGACCGAGGGTGTGCGAGGGTGTGCTAAGGCAGATTAGATGGACCGGGCAGTTGCGACAGGTTAGTAGTCGAATGAGCGTGGGACGATCTTCGACGGACTATCCAGCACTTGATGTTGGGCTAACATATGCATTTGATTGACCAATAGTATGCCCACCTGTCCCGCTCTAGTGATGAGCACCGAAAGGAGCAAATATCTTCATATTACTATGCTACGTACTGCATTGCTCATCACGAGATCCCGGCGCGAAAAATTGGCGCGAACCTGTAAATTGTATACCTTTTCAAACCGATTGATATCAATTATCAATCAGGGCCAGATTTTGCAGAAGATCATACCCTGGCAGTTTATCTTGCTGAGACATGATTAGTCACCACTTTCAGACCCCACAATAAAATTTGCTGCCGGGGGAGCATGCCAAAGCGGGCATGGGAGGAAGCGATCGAGCGAAGCCCCGCGAAGCGGCGACGGCCGTCGCGTTCGGCTCCTGCTGCAAGTGATGTGGGGGGGGGGGGGGGGGTTGGGCGGGGGGGGGGGGGGGGGGGGGGTGGGGGGGGGGAGGGGGG
>JAGDFM010000121.1:14886-69247 GCA_019155715.1 Phytophthora pseudosyringae | reverse complement strand
CCCCGCCCCCCCCCGGGTCGCCTTCAACGATGAGTGGGCGTGGATGAGGGGCGCAGGGTGGCACTCGAAACCACCTCCCAGCCGAAGTTTAGATACGCGCTATCGGTACATTCGACCAGGAGGCCAGAAAGGTGCTGATTTCCTTCTTGGCGAGGCTGCTGTTCTCGAATACGCTAGCGAAGCGACAGGTACGGCGTTTGCTTGTTGTTGGGTTCGAGTACGTGGATTAACAATACGCTTGGTTGTGTGTTGTGGCAAGAAGCAGCAGCAGCCCGTGCGTGCAGTGACGGCGTCGACCAATGGCGCGGGCACGCTGTACGCGGAGACGTGCCAGTGACGGCGTCGACCCAGTAGTCGAACAAGCTGTGGTCGGGGCATCTGGTGCACAAGAAGCCGGTGCTCGTCCAGGACGCGGCGCAGGCTATGGCGTTGGTCGTGTCGGGTCGACAGGTGCGGTGATTGCGTCTCGTCATGTGCTGTGCGGATGCTCATGTGTGTATAAATATGAACATTTGTATGGTTGACTCAGGACCAACTGGCCCTCCGCAGACAAGTGCTGTTCCCGGGACACCTCAAGCCACCGTGGCTACAAATCACGGGCAGGCGCCTAACTCGTCACGTCGGACGCCACCGACCAGGACACCCCCAATGATGCTGCAAGAAGTATACCTGGACAAGTTGGTGGCATTCACCCCGGAGCGAGAGGCCTGGATGAAGTCTAAACAGTATCGTCCAGTTGGATCAACATACGTTGTGGGGCATGTTTGCCGACGACCGATGCTAGGCAAGTTCGCCTCCCTGTTTGAGATTCGCTGGCTTGATAGCCAGTTCCAGAACGTTGTGGAGCATGTTAGCGTCGGCTGCGTTCAACGCGGTGTAGATAATTACGAGGCGCTTACCCGGTCGAAGGGCAACCTCGACTGGCAAGAACTGATTACCGGTGATGCCGACGACGATATTGATGTGGATGATGAGGACGAGCTGCGGGCGGTGAACAACTACGAAGAGTATGATCCTGGAGTTTTACTTCCAGCCACTTTGGAGGAAGTCGAAGCCATTCAAAGCTTGCGGTTTGAGCCTACGGTAAAGGTTGATGCACCGGCAGACCATTACGAGCGGCAGTCCTCTCCGGCGGTGTACTGCCGTTGCTTCAAAGCAAATTCACGACAAGAAGAGCAGGAAGCGACGCAGGTGTATAATTTGTCGCTGGGAAGATCGCTACCCGACGGAGGTGACAACATACTGTCTTACACATGGTGTGTGCTTATGCCGAGAAGTCAATGAAAACCGCCAACGGCCTGGATGTGTCCACAGCAATCATGGACTTGCTGGGATAAATTTCACAAGTTTTATTTGCCCCAGAATTTGTTCACAACGAAAGGGTATATCCGTCGGGGCTCGTTGCTAGCTCAACTGAAGCCCGCTATGACTGGAATCGAAGCTATCACCCCCGACCTACTTGAGCCAAGTCAATGCACCGCAAAGCCCGATGTCGTGCGCCAAATTCTCCTGTAACGCTCATACCGGTGCTATAGCGTGATTGAGCTGATGCAGCTCTTGTCAGCTCACGCTGGTGCCTAAGCCGAGCTGGTGTTACTTGTGACTGTTCCCATGAACGAGATACACGAGCTGCTACACTGGCGCGGACTGGTGACTAAGCTGGTGCCAGCGGCGATTGCGTGCGAGCTGCCGCTGAGCGAAGGTGCTGTTGCTGCTGCTGGACGTCGACTGGGACGACGTATTCGCGCGTTGGTGAGGCTGGTGGCCGGCGTCACCACGGCTGCAGTGTTGGAGTTGAGCTGCTGTCAGAACCTAGCTACTAGGGGTGGGCGAGCTGCGGCTGGCCGAGGACACGGGTGCGTCGGGCTGGCCAAGATGGCGGCGGGCACTGGTGCGGACGAGGTGGTGGGTAAGTCGCTGCTGGACATGGACACCAGGGTATGGATGCATACAAGTGCGCGAGGACATTTATATATTTGTGTAAATATAGAGAGACGTCAAAGCTGACTTCCAACTGCATTCTACCTTCAGTCCTTGTGTGGGCTTCCAGCGAGCGCAAAATGGCTGCGTGCACCTCATTCTGTGCCTAGGACAAAACAGTATAGTTGACGCAACGAAGCGAGCTTTTGGCATTGCGCTCAGCTCTCGAGCTACAACAAGTTTTGCAGCTTCCTCAAACAAGAAATAGTTTGCGAAGACAACGTAGCCTCGGCCGTAGCAACCTGGCTCGAAAGCAGTACGTCCCGCACATCCGCAGCCTTCCTAGTCACCTTTCGAAGAAGCGGGTAGGAATCGGCGTGTTGCCAAATATACCGTGTCGCGATCGAGCATAGCTCAGCACGCATTTCAGCACCGATGCACCTGCTGACATTCGTTGTCAGCGCAACTTGAGCCAAAACGTTGCCTATTCCTGCGCCGACGTCCAGGAACACATCGTGCTGTCCAGCGGCTCCATTACGGCAAGCATGTCGGCGACATCAGACGGCAGTAGCTCTCCCGCGTTATTCTGGGTTCTTTCAGCCTCCTGGCGAATGTCATTGACAGTGACTTCGCTAAAAATGGACGCGGGAACACGTCTAGCGTCCGGCAATTTGACGCAATGCTGTAGCATCCACGGACTGCTCCAGTAGTGCACCGGCCATTCCTTCCGCCACTGACCGTTCCACCGCTGCGCCGACAATTCCCTCCGCCAGTGCCTCGGCCGACAGCTCCACCTCTGCACCGACCGGATCCTCTACTGCTGGCCCCTCCACTCCTGGCGAGGTCGGAACCCCCCGTCGTGACTGCTGCACCGTTGCTTTCTTTGCTGACTGTGGAGGGAGATGATGTCGTGAGCGGTGAGTCGTAGCGGGAGGGGGGCATCTCATCGATGAAAGCAAGCGCTGTCCTGATGCAGGCTCACTAAAAAGCATCGAGGGAAGTTCTTCACTGTCTTTCCGTATGTACGCTTGAGACTTGCAATCCGCAACCGGAGCTGGCGGGCTGTCTGCTTCGACCTCGCCATGCGCCGCGCCACGTACGCTTATGTTACTCGTATCCCTTCGTTCTCGAATTCTAGCGCAATTTGGACCAGCTGTTTGTCCTCCCAGTCATGAAAGTTGGTGCGCATGGGAGACGAACAGGAAGAGGTTCGTGTGACTTGAACTTACTATGACATCGCGGCCACTGAGTGGTGCATGTATCTGAATGTTTGTATTGGCAAAACGACTGGCACAGAGTGGCAGAATGAGGGAGGTCTGGTTTGGTAAGATAAAAAAAAGATGGGGATATCCGGTTTATGGCCATAAATCAAGTGATTCTGTCGATGTGGTTCGATAATTTACCAGTCAGATCTGCGCACACGCCTGTTCCATCCAATATGATTGGTAGAAATAAAGCAGAATAGCGTTGGTTGGCTTAAAAGCTAAAGGGCACAGAATGCGCCCTTGTAGGTCGTACTTTCACACCGTGTTTTGCGAATATAGTAAAAGGGCGATAAATGTGTCCTTTTACCGCGAAAGGGTTAATTAGCTTTAGTAACAATTTATGACTACTGAAAAAATCTGGAATAGCTTTTCTAACGGGGTACTTTTAGTAGTAATGATCCATAGAATATTGCCCATGAAATCGAGCGTGGGGGGGGCTATGAAACTAGTTTACTTGCTACCAACAATTAAGGCACCGAGTTGAACAAATTCTCTGGATTTTATATACAGAGTCTACTAAGGATTGTAACGAGATAAGCATCCCTAATATATCTCGTAAAATCGATTATAGTCATTTGTAGCTGAAGTGCCACAGTAACCGTATATTGAATAGCTCGATATTGGACCGATTCCCGCAGCTAAAATTCGACAGATTCTCCGTCTAAAAGCTTGCGGACAGATTTTGTACAGCCCGCAGGCTGGAATTTGTACAAATGTCAAGACTTCAGACAGATTTCCCCATGGGATCTGCTTCAAGACAGGTGACAACATCGACTTCCGCGGGTACTCCGACGCGGACTGGGCTGGCGACCTAATCGCCTCAGCATTGAAGTGACCTTCACTCACATAGCCTAATTGAAGCTGAAAATCACTCTTCGGTTTCCTTTTGGAGTACAGCGGGTCGCGAGAATGGCCTCAAGTACAGCGGCTAAGTTAAGGCCCACCGAGACGCGGAGGCAAAGCAGTCATAAATGACGCGGGGACGACCGGTGTGTAGCGTGTCAGCGGCGCTAGGTCCGTGCCTGGGAGCAAGCCAACAACGCGACTGGCAAGAAGAATGCAGTCGCAAAGACGGGGGGGGCGGGGCGGGCGGCGACACGACGTTCGGATCATCCATTTGGGACGACCCGGATCTGCTGGCTGCGCGTACCTCCGACAGAAGCAAAATCTGTCGAGCTGGCAAAAGTCAATATTGTCTGAAAGAGAAGGAATCCTCATCTGTACGGAATCTGTACGAAAATATGGCCGACAGAGTCTGCGGGAATCGGTCCAATAGTGTTTTTGTTTTCACTGTCAGGTGTCATTACAGTCATTTAGTTCTAGCTAACGACCAAGAAAATGGCCTCAATCCGATGTTCATACGTCATCCGATGCTGTACTGGCTGTCATGTTGACTCCAGCATATGTACTCCGGTCAAGGTGTACCGTTGTCAGTGGAAAGCCGGCTACTTCTCTCCTTATCCGGATTGCGAATCCAGTGGTCAATGTCCCCGGATAGGAGATCCACCACTGCTGTCCACTTGGATGGTAGTCGTTGCATGCCCTGCTCTAGTATCTGGGTACTAGTTCAGGTGTCCATGACGATGTTCGCCAAATGGTCCGCCACTTTGTTGAATAGGCGTAGATGATGAGTCCATGACCGAACCATTAGCTGATCCGCTAGTAGGCGACATTGCGCGTAAAGACCTTGTAGATGTCTTGCACGTGGAACCCGACGGTTGCGTTGCTGCGTGAGGATAAGGTTGCTATCCCTGGCGACGTGAATGCCCCGAAACTGTTGTCTGGCCGCATGTCGGAGTCCTTCCAGATGACCCCGATATTCTGCAACGTTATTGGTTGTCCACTGCGCGTACGATACGCTAGCCATCCAGACCACGTGGAGTGTGACTGAGGCGCCGCCAACACGTATGATCGCGGTACCTGATCCCCCGGGGCCCAAGTTCCCTCGCGACCCGCCGTAAAAAGCAGGATTAGTTGCTCCTTTTCTCGGGTCTGTAGAGGATCTGTCGTCCTTGGGCTGTGTTGCTGTGTTAGGGCTAGATGGCAGAGTTTGGCAGCCTCCTGTCGCGATGGCTGTCTCATCAGCGAGGTGTTGAGGAGCCGAATAGTGAGGTATGCATTCCGATGCCTGCCTTGAATCGGTCCAATAGTGTGCGGTACTATTTTACTTGTGATAGTTAGTTTATCTAAGCCGCTCGGGCGACATTTGGATTTAAATGTTACTCGAGTGGATCTCGGCTGGTACAGTAGACAAGTTGTCTCCACACAAAAATGGAGGACGCATATAACCACAGATACATGTAGACGACCGCCTAACAACAACTCTAGCGGAGCCACTGCCGAACTATCTTGCAGCAGCGCGCACGCACACGCCGATCTTCGGGATGCGGTCGCCTGCCTAGTGAAGAACGATGTCTGATGTTTTAGGGCCGGGTGCGTAGTACGCGGCCTTAAACCCAGATTGATCTGGATACCAAGCGAAGGGGAAGCCGTAGCGAGCTTAGGATTCTGTCATCAGCGAGCGTAGCGAGCCGACAGGGGTTTTGGGGACCGTGCGGAGCGCGTAGTATGGTGATAGATGATAAGCCTAGTGAAGAACGCTTTCTGATTTTATCCCTTTACCACCGACCTGTGTACTCACTCTCCTGGAGCCGCGCTCCGGGTTGCCTATTCTAACTGGAATTCAGTTGAGTGTGGATAAGTTTATCCACACTCGACACATTTTATCCATAAACTACCATGTTTTCGATTACGTACATGTACTGGTAATTTTGATTTTAAAGCAAACTTCCCGCATTTTCACAAATTGAACCGTATTAATAACTGTGAGATTCGCGAAGCCTATCAAACTCAGAGCTGTTCCGTGCAGAGGCACGGCTTTGTTCAGCCGATATGGGCTATTAATAGTTACAGATTTGGACAGAAAAAGATATGTGGACACAAAACAATGACACATAGTTTTTTTGTTGGCTGTAAAATACATTATTTTTAACCAATGAAATCGCTGCACTTATAGAGCGCCCAAGTCCACTCATATATAGACGTGAAATGCAGGACGCTGAGGAGAGGACCGCAATTGCACGCTTCAGACAATGGAGTGTGGGTGATGATGGTACGCAGAGCAGCGATTCGGACGATGTCGTCGTTGAGATCGAATGCGGCGACATCCACGCTACTGTTCGAGACCAGCGCAATGCATATTCCAATGCCCTGAAGGCAAAGGTGCTGGATGATGTTAATGCCGGTCTCAGCGTCACTCAAGCTGCAAGAATCAATGACATCAAATCGCGTACAGCTGTGCAGGCTTGGACCAAGCAGGAAGCCAAGATTAGAGAGGCGTGCAACAACAAGAAGAGGTCTCAATGCAGCGTTGGTGGTCAAGGAAGGGTTAATTTGTTTCCGTATTGTGATGAACTAGTGCAATGAATTAAGTAGATGCGACGAGATGACTTCCCGTTGAAGACATCGCACGTATTGGTCTTCGTGAAGGAGGAGTACAATGACTTCACGACGGTGTACCTCACCAAGAACAAGGAAGAGAGCCTTGGCCGCATGATGCGGCGGATCATTCACAAGCATGACTTCTCGTTTCGTCGCCCCACGAAGTCAATTCTGTCGACGTCCAAGCGATACGACAAGCGAAAGAGAATGAGAGCTATGGTAGGGGGTAAAGTGGACGACGTGTCCTGTTGGACACCGGAGCGAATATGAGCGTGATCTCAGCGAGCCTCGAGAAGCGATTGCATTTACGGGAAGTCCCAGACCACGGTCGGAGTCAGGAAGTGCGAGGCATCAACCCATGGAGTGTTGGAGACTCGCAGACGAGCACTCGATAAGATCACCTTAGGGTGGGAGTGGGTGTATGAACTCGACATGTGGATGATGAATCACACCGCAGGAGTGGATGTTGTACTCGAACGGATTTTATGATACCAGCTGGTGTTCGGCTGGACCTGTTTCACGGTACGGCAAGGCTCCCTGACGAGGTTATGGTGCCACTGGTGAAAGCGCAATGTGCGGCAGACGAAGTGCCACGTGGTTGGAGGACCGAACGAGGATCTGGATATTCCCATTGGTGAGTGGCGCGAGTTTCGACTGCAGCGAAAACAGCCGTCTCTGAGCCCTCATGATATATGGATTCGACGGACGACGAAGTTGGTCCCGACCGTGACGAGGTTTCGCCGCGGACAACCGACGTGGATCCGACTTACGAATGTGTCACCGAGGAATGCTCAGCACTCTAGGCACGACCCGGTCGTGCTCTGGGCCCCGAGGGGTGAACTTCCTCGTGAGGTTGGGTATCCCCGACTCAAGTCTCGAAAGTACAAGGACTGGCAAGTCCTCGCCTACGCTGAGACGCTTGACCCGACGCTGGGCGCCTTGGCTCCGGGAGAGTCATCGGTCGATACGTAATCTGTATCATCAGTATGCCCACTTTCGCTAGCGTTCGCCACCGATGCTTGGTCTTTTTCCGCCGTCCGTGATTCATCGGTCGTCTGCGCCGAACAGTCCCATCGCTCAGTACGCACCAACCGGCAGTCCTTCAGCAAGTCGGAGCCCTCGGACGCTCTGGTGAGAATTCAGTGAGGCGTTGGGTACTCCCGGCGCTCGACAACCGGTGGTTGATCCACAAGCCAGTGCTCATAGAGCTTCCGTTCGTGTTCTAACATATCCTTGTCTCGACGGGCATGGCTTTCGTTGACCAGGTCGAGGATCCCGATGCTTTGACAGACACCGCGTAGGTGTTGGAGGTACGCGAGATTGCAGCTACAGCTGTTTCGGGAAGTGGAAATGCAAATTTGGACACGTCCGAGCATCAGGTGAACGAGATTTAGTTGACCGACTACGCGCAGGAGTTAGAATTCTTGCCTGATCTGACAGAAGTTTCGGGGACGAAGCTGGATCACACCGGACCGAGCATTCGTTCGATGGCTCTGGTCGCTCCACCGATCACGGGGCCACCGACGACTCGGATGTACCCACTTTTGCTTTATGCACGTCTACCGAGATCGCACAGAGTCTTTGTGGTTTCGTTTGACGGCTCGACCAAGACCGAGAAGGATGGTGGGTAGCTGCTCGTGGATTTTGTGGCGGTTACCGGAATGGACGGTAGTGATCGCCGCGAGTTCTTTTCTCAAAAATACTACGGTAAACCTCGCTGAGTCCGCCGGAATGAACAACGGTGTCTCGGCGGCGTTAGCCCAAGGAGCCGAGGATTTAATCATCGTCAGAAACTCGAGACTCGCATCCAGCAATCACTAGGGGTGATCGCCTGTCGGAAGGAAACACTTATGGTGCATCTCAACCACCACAGAGGCATCACTGCTAAACTTCGCTCGGTGAAATATCTACATGCTGTCCGAGAGTTCAATGCAGCGGCAGCCGCTTTGGCGTGCGAGGCTCTGGAAAACAAGGCGTCGACCGTGGTATCGACCGAGGCTAGGAAGGCAGAACTGGTCGAGCTAAACCGCATCGGAGAAGTTATCTACGAGCTTCATCCGGAGACTCTATCAGCGACAGAGGAGAAGCCGGCGATCAATCTAGCGCGATCCCAAGGTGCTTACGATCTACCTCGAAGCAAGAACTTTTTCGATTTATGTCGGGACGAACCCGAATATCTTTCAGTAACAACGAGGCGGCAATCGAAGGCGAGGGAGAAGCGCGTACAATTAGCCGACGAAGTGTCTGTGACCGGTCAGAATGACTCAACTCGTCTGAACGAGACTCCAGTGAAAACAGGGGCGGCTGACAATGCTTCTGATATAAGACCGAGGTCTCTGTTCCAACTAGGAGACAGAGCCTGGCTGCACATATGAACGAGTGAAGTCGGGATCAACCAAGAAGTTGGCCCATCAATGACACGGGCCATTCCGTGTGAAGAGGAAGGTCGAGTAGTTCGCGTACGAGTTGGAGTTGCCTGACCGGAGTGGATATAGGTTTTACCCGGTGGTGTACGTTTCTCGACTCAAGGCCGTGAACGAATTTGCAGACCAACCGAAGCGTCGATTGGCTCCAGAGGTGACCGACGCTACGCGAGTAGATTTTGACGAGGAGTTGATTCCCGAAGCCAGCTGGGAGTCCGATCGGCTCTCTGGTGAATTTGAGGTTGAGGCTATTCTCGACGACCGAACTCCGTTGTCTACCGACACGAGACGAGCTGTCCGAGAGTTCAAGGTGAAGTGAGTCGGATATGACGAGCCGACATGGGAACCAGCGTCCAATCTGTCCTGCGGAGGGTTGTTGTATGACTACTTACGCGCGAAACGCCGCGAACGACGCTTGCAGATGGTCCAAGTCGTAGACGAGGACTAGATGCTACGCACACCAAAGATTGAACTGTCTGCGGGGCCGATGCAGCCCGCAGTGACAGATGAAGATGACTGCTGCATCGAACTTGAGTGGAATTGGAGATTACGTGAATTATGGAGAGTTCACAAGCTGCTACTACTGAACTACGAACTTCTGACGACACATGAGCAGTTTGAACGAACCAAGACGAACGAGAGGGATGCTGACCGACACTTCGATCTCGGTCGCGGTGGCAATGTTAGCCAAAACGCCCAATCCAGACACAGGATCGTCAGCCGAAGAGTCACCGTCGTCTGCCAAGGATCCGGGCGTAGCTGAAGCCTCTGGCATGCCCTCGTCCGAGTCTTCGGCCTGCACTTGACCTGGAAGGATAGCGTCCGAGAATTCAGCAACCCATGGGGTGGTGATATATTCCGGCTTCAGAGAAAGCTCCACCATGATAGCCGAAGCGACGTCTGCGCGCGTCATACCGCGAGGCACGAAGAGGGACACTTGGGTTGCAAGGAGCGAACGTGGTGTTGAACGGGTGGGCTGAAGGAACGTCTACCCAGCAGTTCCGCCATGGCTGTTGCGCGTCCAGCACCGAGAGTTCGCGAAACCAATCAGAGGTGGTGGGGATCCATTCCATCACCTCGAACGAGTACTAGAGCTGACTTGGCTCCAAAAGATACTCGGGGTTCATCTCTCGAGGCTTCCCTTCGCGCTCGATGCACCACTCCCACTAGCGCTGCAACATCTGCTGGCGCAGGCAATCGGCCCGAAGGTTGCGTTCCTGGTTGAGCCTGTTCCAAGCCTCCCGGACCGCCACCACGGTCGCGTGGTCCGTCCCGAGACGCTGAGCCAGAGCCTTCAGGTGATTCACCGTGGACGCCACCTGAATTTAGTGTCGTCGCTCCCACAGAGCCAAACCGAGGTCTTCCTTCTCAAACTTGTCGGTGGAAATGCCCTTAAACTGGCGCCACAGCTTGATGAGACGAGCGAGACCAGTGGCGCGGAGAGAGATCCTCGTTCCAGGTGGATTCGCGTCCAGACTGAAGAGGCAGGGCTTCTCCGGGAGATCTAGCCGCACCCGGTGCCAGGAGTGAGCAGGATCTCTCCAGTCCGCCATCGCCAAGAGGCAGGCCACCGAACACTCGGCCTCGAGATCCTTCGGCAGAGTGTTCGTCAAACTCTGGTTCTGGATCTGAGCACCCACGGCTGTGAAGCCGGACTCCAAGAAGCGGCAGCCATATCCGGGAGCTTCTTCGAATCCAAAACCGACGAACTGTCCGGAACGGCGGGGGCAAACACGCCAGAATTTGTTCCGGGCGTGGTGGACAAGGTGGCCGTGACCTCGGTGTGCGGACGCCGCGAACGCGTGGAGCGTCGACGATTGCGAGGCCGAGAACCTGGGGTGGCCGATGCGTCGGTACCACTCACAACCGACCTTTCTGGTGCAGCTGGAGCCGTCACCATGGGGACCGAGCTTTGACTTCCACGAACAGAGCCCAGAGCACGACCTGAAGCGTCGGAGCCGAGTGAATTCGGGCTTCCGACACCGCGAGGTGCCGGAGTACTAGCGACCGAGACAACGGAGACCAGTGAGGCCACAGGAGCAGCAATCGAGGTCTGAGAAGCCGCCCCTTGGGCAACAGAGCTGCTGAGACCAAGGACAAAATCATCAGACGCGTCCTTGGTCTCAGCGTCACGCATGGAGCGCAGCCCGGCTACAACTGCAGCCCCACGAGTCGGCCGACCGTCATGGCGCCGGGGGGTCACCACCGGCGACGAGAATGGCCCGGACGCAGGAACCGCAGCGCTCAATCCCTCGGTGTCGACTCCATCTGTCGACAAGTCAACGACTTCGGCCGATTGACGAGGCACCGAGGAATCGGAGGCTGGAGCTTGCGTAAGGGCGCGAGCAGACGACCCAGCGCTCGATCCGGCCGGAGTAGAAGCCGGCTGAGACGTGGGAGCTCCCGCAGAGGGAGTCCGAGCCTTGGACTTCAGGTTCACAGACGACCGGCCCAGACATCGGCCAGCCGGCAGCTGGGACTTGAGAAGGGATACTGGTGTGTGAGCTGTGGCCACACGCTGGTGGAGGCGTTTGCGGCGAGAAGACAGCACGATGGGTGACGAGTCTTCTGAATCATCGGAGAGACCGCCACCGCCGAATTCCATGCTAGCGGACGCCTCTTCCTCCTTGTCCGAGGTCGGACCGGCGTCTGAAGCGTCGCCCGAGCTGTCCAAGCTGATGCTTCGAGGACGCTTGACGGTAACCTTCGGTGGAGACAGACCGAGAAGCCCCTAGTCAATGTCGTCCGCGGTGATACCTAAACGAGAGCCAGATATGGTTAGGACGACAGACGAGAAGCAGTGAAACACCAACCGAGACGTACCAGCAGAAGCCAGCACCAAAGTGTCAACATCTAGCCCGTCGAGAGCCGAATGCCTCCGAAGGATCGAGTTCGCTCTCTGCAGGCTATTGTTCTCAGCCTGCAGAGCCCTCGCTTGCGGCGAACTTGCACCCGCAGCAGCCTGATCATCTTGGACCAGGTATGACCGAAGCTTGGCCATCTGTGCTGTGTACGCAACGAGACCGGCCTTAAAGCGCTCCCGTTCCTTCTGGATGAGGCGGTTGACGACGCCAACGAAGCCTCGGCCGCTCGAGCACGTGCTTCCAGAGCTGCCATCGAGTCCGCGTGGACAGAGATAGCAGCATTAGCGGCCGAGAGCTGTCGGCCGAGAGCCCGATGCTCCAGACGCAGCGTTTGCAGTAGGTCGAGTGCTCGGTTGAGGCCGCCCGACGCTTGGGTGCAGAAGAACTCAGCCTGCTCTCGCTTCAGAATCTCTGCGTAGAGATGATCTTCCGCGTCGGTGAACGACTCTTCGAGCCGCACGACCTCGTTCCGCAGGTCAATCATCTCAGCGGCCTCGCCCGGCGGAAGCCGAGGAGGGGCCACGGCTGCCGACAGAACCTCGTCCAGGTTCGTGGCGCTCCCCATGCGGTGGTCCAAGACGGGGTCCACTCGCATGGGCGGCTGACGCGCGACACCGACGACGAGCTGAGCGAGCCTCAGGAGCTGCTGCTCGGTGAGACTCGGGCGCGATCCCTCGGCCGCAGTGGTCGGAACCAGCAGTCGATCCTCCGAGGCCTCCAGACCCTCGACCGACGCCCCGCGAGTTGCCAGAGTTTCCAAAGGTGCGGCAGTTGGCGCCGGAGGAGTACCAGAGCCAGGAAACGATGCTGTCGTCGCCTCTGAGGACGCCGACATTGGAGAAGTCGGCGGCGAGCCCTTTGTCGCCCCGTCAGCCGATTGAGGCACGGGAGTTGGCGACTGAGAGTCCACCACTGACGACCCAGTCGGATCGCGAGCCTCGGACGACAGACCAGAAGAGAGCCGAGGAACCTGAGAAGGAGTACAAGTGAGCACCGAGCCGTCAGAAGGTGCACAAGACGAAGAAATCGAACAAGCCCAGCAGGATACGCACCTCGGACAGGCCACCAAGTGACCGAAGAGCGGCAGCGGTAGCGCTGGCCAGCGCATGCGAGGAGTGTGCCATAGGGGAGCGAACGAATCGCGCCACGACGCTCCCCACTTGCGGAGGTTCGCATCGAGGTTGGGGCAGTTGTGGTGTTGGGTTTTGACCGAACTGGAACGGCTCGGTCGTCAAAGCAACCACCACCAAACCTTTCGGTGAAAGGTACCAACCCGCTCTGATTGGCCAATCACATTCCCCGCGACCGAGTGACTAGGAGGAATTAGTGACAGAGCTCCCGGCTGGTTATAATAAACCGCCAGCCGAGGGTTCTGATTAGGTTCTGTACCCATCTCTTATCCGCACTTAGTAGGGGCCGATCGTATGCTCGGTCTCTATAGAGTCAGGTCCAGGATCTCCCACAGAGTTCTGTTCACATTTGATATTTGTATATAGATATAGTACTAGCTATAGGATAGCCTACAGAGGCTCTCAGAGCCGTAGGTTAACAGAAATAAATCAGCAGTCTCCCCCCCAAGCCATTAAGGGTCAAGTCCGACTTCGGTAAGTGTAGCTAGCTTATTGTAGTGCCTGGACAGGGATGCTGATTAGTGGACCCAAGGTGCATTGAACCGAGGGTTAATTCGGGCCAATCCAAGAGTGGGTGTGGCCAAGAGGTGGGAGCGACAACAGAGTGTCGCTCCATATATTTGTGGTTGACAGAAGACAACCTCGGTGTACAGAGGCGCTTGCAACCAACCCGGTGTAAGGGATCGTTCCTGGTCTTCAGGTTGTGATCCAACATTCGTTGACCTTAACAGGGAGACGTGTGTTGTTGGTGGGACTCATACCGATTGGTAGCGAGAATTTCAGCGTGTTCCTACACGACATCATCGTGTGCTTGTGTGCATGGCGGAGAGGACAATACCAAGGACAGTAATCGAGACGGCATTGCTGGCTGTGCGCAGCCGAGATGGTGTGCTCGAAGAGAGCTTGCTGGGCTGCTTGTATCAGCTCATGGTGTATTTGTATTGAACTAATCTACTTGCGAAACGTGGTGATCTGGCAGGGCTCACTCTCACTCGCTCACTTTTCCTTTTGCCGCTTTGCGAGCAGCAGCATGTGAGAGAAGCCCTATCAGCCACCACGGTCCTGTCGGTGCTTTGCCTGGTACTCACTGTGTTAAACGTACTTCCTGCAATCAGTTTCCAGGCTACTGACCTCTAAGTGTATTACGTCTTAATGGCACCTACTCTTAGAAGCGACAGTCAGTTAGGAAGCCCGGTGACGTACCCTGCATCATTTCAGATGTTTACGTTTTTAATGAAATTGCAATAAATACACAATGGATTCCAGCATATGAACCACCAATCGCTTTGTCTTGAGGTGGCCGTTTTGTTGGTCTAAATGATTCGATCTGACACTGCTTATTGGCTGAATTATGCCAAAAAATGGAGGTGGCAGTATAATTTAGAGCTACAGTGCGGGCTAATTTCCGCCAGCACTGTAGCAAGAACTTTTCAATTAGATTTACTCCAAGTATATTTATGGCATCAATATTATCGTTACCTGGTGGCATCAAATGATGCAACAGCAGGGTCTTGACTAGATAATTTATATTTATAATACTGAAATAGAATATCTGGCTGCACCTCTTGAACGGCGCCATTGTAAAGAATTTCTGACAGAACCAGCGTCGCATAGATTGAATAGCGTGCGAAAAACAGCTTTACGATTATGCATGTTTTTGAAATATGTTTTAGAAAAAGGATGGCATGCGCTGGTGACAGAACCCTAGGCCCGCTGCGGCTCGCCTCCGCTTGGTAAAACTTGGTCCTGGGTTTAACACCGCGTGCTCCGCACACGGACGTAAATCGCAGGCATTGGACGTTCGTGCACAAGCTGGACAATCGGATGTTTAGTTCAGGAACACTTTTGCTGCGTCACGATGGCAGTTCAAGTTGGCAGTCCTAGATTCTCCCGCACCGCTGCCAGACCAGATAGGACATTTTTTTCAATCCCACGGCACTTTTGAGCTTCAACGGAACACGCTAAAGCAACCGGAAATACACCGTACAAAAAGAGCACTTTCGGTTTGTTTCGGTGTATTTCCGGGGTTTTCGAATATATCCGGTTCAAATATGGCATCTCAAAATTATGACCCCCGCGACCCTAAATTTGGGGCTTTTTAGTCCCAAACAATGTACAATAGTTTCGGATTAGGTAATGGCGATATTCTGCTTCATAGTAAAGTCCAGCCGGTGTTCCTGCTCATTGAGTTTGATCAAATATTAGATATCTCAGCTACTAAATTGGCGGATCTGTACGACACTTTTTCGAGGAAACACGTGCTCCAGCTAAAACACGCCGCTTTGAGCTGGAGATCATATCCGAGATGTGTTCAAGCCATTGTCCGACGGCGTGTGCTCGCTGCAAAGCTGTTGGGCATTTTTCAGTCGAGTAAGGCCTTCCCTGTAATCGAAGTTGTTGAATCCGCCCGCCCGAATCTACACTGGTGGAGACCAACGTACTGCACGCTTGGTGCATTGTGCGTAGACTTCAGAAGAAGGCTTCGACCGATCTATTTTATTCCATGGAGGGCCCCACAGCTTAATACGCACATCTCTCGCTGTCGATGGACGCAAATTAACTGTCGGCGCTCTCTCAGAGCGACCTCGCACCGGACGAAGAAGACCTTTTTGCCTTGTCCGACGGCGTTGGTCAAAATAGGTCCTTTTTTTGGTTCCCCCCGAAACATTCAGTCCCAATTGTCCGACGGCGGATTGTGCCAATCTCCAGGAAGAGCTCTTTTCTTTGACATCGCCTGCATATCCGGCCTGTGCCCTCCCCGCTGCCACTCGACAATCGCATTGCTGCTGCACGAGCGAGGAAGAGAGGACGAAGCACCAGTCGAGGCGGATGGACATGGCTCCACTCGCGCTCAGCTCCAAAGTGGACGCGATGTCGCTCACGGACCACGACAGTCTCCGTCCCAGTGCATTCCTCCTTCCTCCTCCCAACGAGACTAAAACCGCGGCTAATTCCGTGGCCACAACGAAATCGGAGACCAAGCGAGCAGGTGACACGAAAAAAGTTTTCCGGTGCACGTTCCCGGGCTGCGGGCGCGAGTTCCAGCTCAAGGGGAACTTGAAGCGCCACGCCAACATCCACAATGGGGACAAGAAGTTCGCCTGCAAGTTCTGCGGCAAGAAATTCCTGCGCAAAGCGGACATGGAAGTGCACTACCGTGTGCACACGGGCGAGAAGCCCTACCGCTGCAAGTACGAGGACTGCGGCAAGTGCTTCGCGCGTCGCTCGGACTTGTTGAGTCACGAACGCACTCACACGTGAGTTTTTTTTTTTTTTCAATTGCCGAGTTCTGTCATTTCGTTGTTCGAGGAGGATGGTGCTGACTGTGCATTCTTCTGGTCTTGTGTGGTCCTCTGTAGAGGTAGGAAACCTTTTGCGTGCGCCTTCCCTGGCTGCGACCGCAGCTTCGCGCGCAAATTTGATCTCCACAAGCACCAGCGGCTCCATGAAGACCAGGCGGACGCCTCGGGCAAGGTCAAGACTAAGAAGCGGAAACTCTCGCCGCGTCAGGCTGCTGTCACGACGCCATCTCCGAAGAGGGTTGACTCGGGTGATGAGAGTTGCGACTGTCCGAGCGACGTCGCGACGCCTCTGGTTGGCGGCGCTACGTCCTCTGACGCTGCTTTGAATCCGGACGTGCTACTACCCGAGCCGTCAGTGATGAAGACCCTGCTGCCAATCACCACCACGTGCATGACCAGCAGACGCAAGCTGTCCGCAACTGCTGCGTGCTTGGATACCCCGTCGAGGCCCATACGCTACGAGCTGAAATGTCCCGAGAACCACATCCACTCGCCGCCGGCGTGTCTTGCGGCGCTTTCCTCGCTGGACGCGTTCTTGATGTCGCAGGAGACGCTACCGTTCTCCCTGGATGCGTTCCCACCGCACTGCCCCTCGACAACGATCGGAACGAGCTGCTGTCCGGCGCACCTTGAGCTGCGGCCCCCTCCGCCTGATGATAACTCTGTTTCTACTGGAGCGAAGGTGGCCAACGGACCCGACATGCTAGACCAGCTCTTGACAACGTTCCCATCCGCTACTACCCCACTCCACAGCATTCTGGCTCCGAAGGAACGATCAACCTCGATTTCGAGTGTGCTAGGCAGCATCACGGCGACCAACGACCTCCTGCCGAGCTCGACGTTGAATGGATCGGCTGGCAACACCTCGATGGACCACACATTCCCCGAATCGAGCTTAGCTTTCATTGTTCCGGATGCCAGTGGATCAGTGCTCACTTCCGGCAGTCTGCTTCCGGTACCGGTGAACGCTACGACTTCAGTCGGCGGAGCTGCTGCCAGCTCTGTTGCTCAAGCGAACCCTTCGGCCGTTACTGCAGCTCCTGTCCACTTCGCCCCAGCCAGCACGACCAGCGACCAGAGGACCAACTCCACGCCGTCCTCTCTTGCTGCTCAGGCCAAATCTGCTGCCGAGAAAGCTTGCTTGTCGACTCCGACGTCATCGTTGCTGGACTACTCGCGGCACAACCGTTCGTGCGGGCACCTGTCCATCCAGCACGGAAACCACCGCGACTACGTGGTGCAAAACCATCTTGTGTGCCAAGACAGCGTCAAGAGACTGGGTGTACTCCAGCGCGCAACGACGACAGAGGCTAAAGCTGCCGCTGCGCAGCCCGACAACTGCATTTCGCCGAAGGATACCCACCGGCCGGGCTGCGGCCACCTTCCCGTGCGGCACAAGGACCACATCGACTACGTCGTGGAGGACAACTTGATTTGCCAGCAGGCTAGCTGGCTCGAGGACGACAACCTGGAGCTGCTTGGCGACGATTTTTGGGACTTCTACGGTGCCATCGACGCCTTC
This sequence comes from Phytophthora pseudosyringae, assembly GCA_019155715.1. Taxonomy (NCBI): domain Eukaryota; phylum Oomycota; class Peronosporomycetes; order Peronosporales; family Peronosporaceae; genus Phytophthora; species Phytophthora pseudosyringae. The sequence continues at coordinate 51,380 of JAGDFM010000121.1, read as the reverse complement.
CCAACTAAGTAAGCAGCACCGTGGAAGTAAGTGTAGCAACATGTAGCTGTACGCATCCGCCATAAGCTGAAAGCATTTGCTTTTATTTGCTTGGAAAGCAATCTTATCTTGTGATCAACAACAACAACCTCACTGCTCAAGCGCGCAGCTCATTAATTCGGTCCCATGAGGTGCATAGCTTCGCCTCCCGTGGCGTTGTTGCCACGGTACCGAGCGACACGGTACGACGGGTTGAACGCCCAGGAGAGCGCGTTCAGCAGACCTTGTGAGTAGAAGCACAGCTCCGACAAGTACAGGAAGAAACCAGACGTGACCCAGTCTGCGCCAAAGGACTGCAGCCAGCCGAATAGGGTCGGGAGGAAAAGTGCAGCAACAGTAGCCGCGCAGCTTGACAGCAGCTGTCCGCTGCTACGACGAGCACGCTCGGCCTGAGGCGGCAGTGACTGGCCTGCTGAACCAATGTACGCAAGATACAATGCGGTCCCGGCAAACGTAAGTGTCAGCGTCGCTGGCAAGTAGAACAGGAAGACGCGGGCCCAACCGGGGCTGTGGCCCACGAAGCACGCTCGGCATGGGCCGGCACCATCCGGGAGGAAACCAACAACGCCCGTGAGCAGCGAAAAAGCTCCCGTGAACGCCGCAGAGCACCAGATAACAACGTGGTACACCAGCTTGTACTCCACCGTACTCGAGTGTGTCCAACGTACTGCACGAATCAGCTCCAAGCCAACCGCAGCACTGAACAGCAAAATTGCAGTACCGAAGAACTGCTGGGTGCTCTTAAGCAGAGCACAGAAGAACACGTGCGTCTGGTGAGCTCTCCACACTCCGGCAATCCACAGGGTTAAGTTGTAGCCCAACGTGCACACTGAAAGCCAGAAGAAGAGCGAGAACGAGCGGAAGCTACGCAGAATCGGGTACTGCACAAACGAAGACACGATGAAGCCCGAGCCCACGAGCGAGAGGCCCGAGATGAACAGCACCAGCACGGCGTGCGTATCCATGTCGTACATGTTGAAGCTGTTCTCGAAGAATGGCGACGACTGCGACGGCACGAAATCATTGTCGTCGCTGTTCACGTGAGTGGCCTGGGTATCTTCCACTCCGCACAGCGTCGAGTTGGCGGGGCAGGCAAAGCCCATTTGCTTCTTCTCCACGTCGAACAGCGAGTAGAACTTCTTCATAAAGACGTCACCGAGCACCCACATCTCCTGGCCGCTCGGCTGCACCAGCACGATGCACGTCAGTCCGACGCAGAGCGTGTAGTCCGACCCTTCCAGGACGTAATAGTGGTGGCCTCCGACGCCAATTCGGAGCGGCGGGAAGTCCTCGGGCGCGCACAGGAAGCACTGGAAGCCGTACTGCACAAACCCGCAGTAGCACCCCTGGTTCTGCGCGAACGTGGCCACTTCGTACAAGAAGTTCAGGTACAACGTGCCCGGGATGCCGATGAGCGACGTGCCCGAGTCCACAAAGGCCACGCACCCGTCGGCGCAGGCGTTCCGGTGCTTGCCCACGTTCACACTGTGCAGGTGGATCCTCCAGAACGTCCACTGCCCGAACTGCGGCAGCACGTCCGTCATCTGCCAGGAGGCGCCCAGCGCGTCCATGAAGTCCCTGTCGTACCCGCCCAGGTGCAGCTCCGAGCCGTTCGAGTTCGGGTCCGGGCTCAGGTAGAAGGCGAAGACTGGGTCCAGCTCCGGGTACTGCTCCAGCAGCGCGAAGAACAGCGGCGGGTGCGAGAACGTCGAGAGGCCGTCGAAGGCCAGGCCCAGCAGGCCGTCGGCCTTCATCCTGGCCATGGACTCCTCCTCGGTCCGCACGATGCCCACGGTCGTGTCCTGCACCTGGAACTGCGCCACGCGCACCACGTCCTGGCCGAAGTGGCCGTTCACCTTGCCGCTGCCGTACTGCACCGCGAAGGCCGGGTGGGTCGCGGACTCGTGGAACGTGCGGGACTGCGAGTGGTTGAACCGGTCCAGGCCCGCGCAGGCCTCGCACTGCTGGCCGGGCACCCACAGGTCGCTCGAGCCCGTGTCGAAGCACACCAGGACCTCCTGCGGCGGCGAGCCGACGGCGATGGGCCCGAAGAACTGGAACTCCATGAAGTTCTCGAGCGGCACGTGGCCCTCGGCCTCCAGCTGCTGCGCGTCGTGCAGAGTGATGGTCGTCTGCGCGTCCTGCAGGGTGTTCAGGGTGCTCAGGACGCTCTCGGCGCGGATGGCGGCGGCGTCGGCGTCGCTGGGCGGCGTGTGGAACTGCAGCAGGTTCTGCGCGCTGCGGCGCTGCGGGGCCGCGCTCAAGGGCACGCGCAGGAGCGACTGGGCGGGCGAGACGGCGGCCAGCGCGAGGAGCGCGAGGCGCCGGAACATGGTGGAGATCGGAGTGCGCACTACACGGCGAAATGCGGAATGGGAATGGAAAAAGGGTATACCTGATACCCACGAAGCGGTATACAGGTTGAAGAAGCGGTCTGATTGGAGGAGAAGGTGTATAGTATACGAGGTACGACCGGTGTCGCAAAAGATCGCGGAGTTCCGTATTTCGGAAACTCAGATTCCGATTTCGGAGATTCGTTCAGGATATCCATTGCAACGGGCTACTTGCTAGTGCTGTTTGGTTATTGAAGGAAATGGCCATGTTGTATTTCTGGAGGCAAGCGAAGGCGGTAATAGTTCGAACGTCTCACTGCACCAATACTGAATTTCTGGAGGACGCTCAAGCACGTGCAGGTTGAGTTCCCAGGTTACGACGCTCTTGGTGCACGCTCACCGCAGCTCGTTCAGTGCGACGACTACATCCTTGATCTCGATCCTCTCGCTGGCGTTGAACCGACACATCCGCTCCACTACGTGATACGCTTCTGGGCTGCAAGTGCATGGGCGCTGGGGGATGCGGTGCTGCTTTAGGACGAAGCGCTTCACAGCAATATCGGGAAGTTGAATTCCCCATGGATACTGGCCACTCACGGCCTCGAGGATGCACATCCCGAACGAATAAATGTCAGAAGCGAAAGTTGCTTTCTCGCCATACAGCACTTCGGGGGCTTTCCAACGGACTGCGCCAACCTTTGGCTGGTCGTCGCTTTGCTCTTCCGAATCGGGTACAGGCTCTTGGCTCGGTGTCTCCAGCGTGCTTAGTCCGAAGTCTGCAAGTTTTGCACAATTATCGCTGCCGATGAGGATGTTGTTGCACTTGAGATCTCCGTGCACTATACCTTTCACGTGCAGGTATCGAAGACCCAACGCCGCTTCGTGCAACTTCTTCCAAACATCCTTCGGATATTTTCGCAAATAAGTGCCAAGTTGTCCACCCCCTGCATACTCGCACACGAAGAGACGTTCTCCGATATGGCACGCATCATACATTTGCACCACGTTGGGATGATACAGTCTGTGCCATATATCGACTTCGTTCGAGAAAGCCATCAAATCCATGTTACCCAGCGATGCTGCCTGGTGCGTTGCACTCGAGGAGCTATCTTCACTTCCAGAGTTCAGACTCGGACCATTTGCCATTTTAAGCTTCTTCACCACAACACTCGCGTGTTTCCATTTACCAAGGTGGGCAGACCCATACGCACCACTACCCAACTCGTCACACTTGTCCAACTCGAGCTCCCACGCAGGGATAAACCAATTCGGATTATCCAACGAGGGCGTCTTCAGTAGAGCTTCCTGTAGTTGCTTATTTTGTAGAAACTGCCACCGATCGCGCCACTCGTGAACCCCAAATACGCTTAACCTTGCACGCTCCATGAATGAATCCAGGTCTCCATGAGCAGCGAAGGTATTGTCAGCAACCTGGCGAATCACTGCTAATTGAGCAGGGTCTGCATGAGAAGTATTTTTCAGTCGCAAATGAAAACTAAACGCAATGTTGACATATTCTATGACATGACCTCTGGGTGGCACAGCGTTCTGAGCTTTCAGTTGCTTGAAGACGTTCGCCAAGCGATGACATACTTCAAGATTAATGGGATTTTTTTCGCACGTCATCCTCATCTTTGCCAGCCGACGCACGATCGGTTTGTTTTCCACTTCAACGCTTCCCAGATCAGCCCATTGAAACAGATTCCCCTTCGGAATTGCTAAAGCATAACCATTATCAGCGGTCATTTCATATTCGCGTGTGAATACTTCCAATTCTCGAACAATATCCGAAGCGGACGGACGATCTTCCAGTTTGTAGCAACACATCCTCTCGATCAGTTGCCACTGCCTGGAAGTCATCTCAAGGGGCTTATCTGGTAGTTTCCCGGATTGAATAGCATTGGGAATGGATTGGATCGTGTAATGCGATCCCCAGGGGTCCCCGTTCACTATCGCCTCCACTACTGTCATTCCGAAAGCGAAAATATCTGCCTCAAAAGAAGGCTGTAGACCAGAAAGCACCTCCGGAGCGGTCCATGGGACACGATCGTCGTATGTTGTTTTCTCGAAGCCCAGATTGCGCCATTTGGCAGCTCCACTTTTGGCAACAGCAATGCTGTCACACCTTATATCACCATGGATGATACCCTTATCGTGCAAGTATTCGAGTCCCAGGCCTGCCTCGTAGAGCTTGGACCACATTTCCGTTAGCACGTCCTTTTCAGTTGAATTCTTGCGATACTCGAGGAGAGATTCGTGAGCAGGGCGCTCGTAGACGAACAAAGGGACTTTTTCCTCGCAGCAGACACCGAACAGTTTCACCACGTGAGGATGATTCACTTTTGACCATCGATCAAGTTCTTCCACAACGTTCGTATCATATTTCATTTTCACTTCAACTGGTGAACCAAGCCACGAACCCTTGCTACGTTCCCGGCCCCGGGGTGCCCAGGCCATGTCCATGTCAGACAGATCGATCAAGTATTCTTTGTAGTTTGCACGAACTGCTGCTTCTGGTGATATTGAAGTCAGCGTCAGTGTGCCTAATGGACCCTTTTCTTTCAGGTATCGAAAGACAGCAGAATGTCCACGGTCTCTTGCAAGAAGCAAGGAAGTTTATCCGGCAACAGTCTCTAAATTCGAGTCGCTGCCGTGATCGACCAGTAATTTGACAACCTCAAGATGTCCATCTGCTGCGGCACAATGCAATGAAGTCCACCCACGCATATCTTGACAGTCAATCCCGGCGCCATGGGCGAGCAAATGACCTACAACAGATGTGTGACCACCTCCCGCGGCATAATGAAGAGCTGTTTTGCCCGCGCAGTCAACGGCACTGGTACTGCCGCCTGACTCCAATAGACAAGTCAATACACTCAGATGACCATTTCGGCTTGACTCGATAACAGGGGTGGTCCCACGATTGTCTGGCTGTTGACTACCGTTTCCCCCACGACTCAGCAGAAATTTTACACACTTGATAGCCCCGGTGGCAGCGGCTTCGTGAAGAGCAGATCGACCGTCACGGCCGCACGTGCGCCAAAGATCAAAACCAAACCGTGTGAGCAAAAGCTCCAGGATGTGGGCTTGTTCCGCTTTTGCGGCATCGAATACAGCACGTCGCAAGTCTTGGGCTGGTGGCATCATCCCGTTCAAACATTCTTTAAGAAAATACTCGACGATTTTGAACTTGCGCTTGGCGATAGCGTAAGACAGAGATGTCGATCCGTGCGTATCAAGCTCGAACGGATGTAGCCCCAGGTGTACCAGAAACCGCACTAAAGTGTAGTTTTCGTCCGCAGCTTTCAGTGCTCGATGCAACATTGTTTGACCCAAATCATTTGTCATTCCCACACGAGCACCGTTCCGCACGAGCCACTCCACCACCGCAAGATGCCCACTCTCCGCAGCGGCATGTGCAGCGGTAGCACCACCTTGATTTGTTTCATTCACCTTCGCTCCAGCGTTCACAACCAATTTTACCACACCAAACAGTCCCTTTCCAGCAGCAAGGTGTAGAGGGGTTTGGCCGCTATCGTCTTTTCCATCTACGAGAGCACCCATTTCCACGAGATACTCCACCACCGATATATGTTGTCCGTCAATGGCCACGTGAAGGGCTGCACGACCCCAACCATTTGTGTCATCCACGCATGCGCCCTTGGATACAAGTCGTTTGACCACATCCACGTGGCCTTGTTTGGCAGCCATGTGCAGCGCAGTACAGCCGGACTGATCCTTTTCACCCACCAGACAACCACTCCTGCACAAGATCTCCGAGACGACACCAAGCTGCCCACGCCTCGCTGCCAGGTGAAGAGCGGTACAACCTCTGCCATCTTTCCCATTAAGGAGAGCACCACTAGCCAGAAGCCATTTTGGCAAGCCAAATCTGCACTCATTCACGAATTCACTCGTCGCAACTCCGACTGCCTCCTTCTTCACACATATCTGCTTCACAGAGGCGATATCGCTGCATCTCGCAGCTTGGTAGAGCCTGACAACGTCCCTGTCATCAGAGCTCTGCTTCATTGAGTCGGAATACTTTTTTTCCTGTCTAGGTAAGTGACGGTGGGCACCTTCCCGTCCACCTCACCCTGCTTGCGTTCTTCGCCCCCAGACGAGAGATTCTTTTGTGAGCCTTTGCAATCCCCTGCGGGATTTGAACTGGACGTAAGGGACTCTCATGGGGGTGGTACAAGCAATTCCAGTACCTTGCCCCCCCCCCCCTCATTTCACTCATACTGCAGCACATCAACTCGGGAAGTGGTATACATCGTGTACAGGATTGTATTGAAGCCCTAGTACAATATTTCACAGTCAATAACTTATTTTTGGGAGTCTAGCATTTTGTACCAATAACTTATTTCTACCGGTTTGCAGCGATACTGCCTATTTACGGAAAACGTATATACAGTGTCCATGAGGACGCTACACAGCCACCAATTATCTCGTAATTACGCCTCACTTGCCTTGTATAGTTGGTTGGCTGTCGATCAATAGTTCAACAACGCTAGCAAGCATACAACGGCCTCAATTGGTCATTTGCATTTGCATCATGGCCCCCGCAACTGCCTTTACGACCAAGCAAGTCTGCTCGTTCTTCTTCACGCCGCTGCTCGACGCACAAGGTGAGCCAACCGAGTACTTTCGGTGCAAGTGGAGCACTTTTCGGAAGCAAGACGTCAAGACGGGCTACTCCAACCTCTTCAACCAGGTTCTGAAGCAGCATCCTGACTACGTGTCGACGATGACGAACAACGGGTTCAAGTCAGGGACGCTCGTGACATTTATCGATCAGAAGAGCCAGACTGTTTACAGCTGGCTTGACTTCATAACCGAGTGCAACCTGCCCTTCACCTTCTGCGCGGACTCTACGGTCGACAAGTACACGACGATGAAGCGAATCTGCACGGAGACGCTGCTCAAGTACGCCGTGTTGGCGACTAAAGAGGTTGAGCATGCCATTAGCGATCTCCTACCGCTCTTCTTTGGTGTCATGCTGGACGGGTGGAGCTTCCACTCAGAGCACTTCGTGGCGGTTTTCTCCATTTTTGTGCATGGACAACGCTCCCAGAAAGTGCTGCTAGCACTATCGCCGCTGGTGAACGAGGGTGCCGACGACCATTCAGCTGAGAGCCATGTGACTTTCCTAGAGGGCATATTGCCGTTCTTCAAGCGTGACACCAGCAGCATTTCGTACCTCGTCGCTGACAACTGTGCGGTTAACACGAGACTGACGGATCTGCTGCAAGTCCCGTTCATCGGTTGTGCCAGTCATCGGTTGAATTTGGCTGTAAATCTCTACTTGGTTGACTACGAGTCTCAGTTGGAGCAACTGCAGCGTCTGATGCGGAAGCTTCGGGGTCTCAACAAGGCTGCAAGGCTCCGGTAATGTGCGGTATATGTCGGTATTACCGGTATTTTGGGGTAATTCACTAATTATTGTGTGAAAATGTGTTTTTTAGGAAACTGACAAACCTGCGCCCGGTGCTCCGGCAGACAACAAGATGGAGCTCCACCTACAAGATGATTGAACGGCATTTCCGTCTCCGTGACTTCATCGAAACAGAGGATGACGACATCGTTTCATTGATGCCGACTCGTCGTCATGAAAACCGACTGCGAACGTTGATGACCGAGCTCGGCGACTTTCAGTCCGCTTCTATGAAGCTACAGGAGGACAACCTAACGCTTCTCGATGTTCGCGACATCTTCGACGCTCTCATAGAGAAGTACCCTGTCGCTGATAGGTACCTGGCTGCTGACGCCGTCATCGTGAAGGACCCCGTCTTCGAAGAGGCATGCGTGCTAGCGCTGGCAGGCAGGAGCGAAGAGCTCACCGAGGACCAGCAGCTAATGCTGCATCCATTTGAGAGAGCTCCTCTATTAGACACAAGCCGCCAAGGAACGAGCAGCGGGCGACCAGAGGGCTTTGGGACCAAGTGCTGTCTGCGCGTAAGAAGCAGCGTACAGCCTTGAAGACGTATGGAGAGGTACGTTACATACCTCCGACGTCGAACACTGTTGAGCGGCTTTTTAGTGTCGCAAAACATACCCTCTCTTCCCACCGCCAGGGTATGCTGCCCATGCACTTAGAGACCGTCTTGTTCCTTAAGCTCAATAGGCGCTTTTGGAACGCGACCACGGTGCCCAAGGTCGTGCATGCAGAGTAAGCAAGTCCCCAAATACAGTTTTTATGGCACCACTTATCTTGCTATCTTTCTCGCCGGGCACAATAACTTATTTCGCCTGTCGACGGCACTACTGTTGCAATGTTATTATCGGAAGGCCTGATCGTGTATACAGTGTACTAGACCCCCAATCGATGATTCACCAAATAGCACAAAAAATGCGTTAAGAATAATGGCATGGAACCAAACACTACAATGACAGCGATGCTTTCTCACCGCCATGGTCGTTTGTGGTTTGATGAGATGAGTTCATATTAGCATTCTGAGGGGCCTTCAGACGATTGATCATGTTCCAGTCATGGCTATTTTGCACATTTCGTGGTTCTACCGTGGCCGCAAACTGTCGGGTTTGTAACTTTTAAGTTTTAAAAAAGCAGGTGGTGAGCGAGAACGCAAGGAAGAACTACTTCTTACAAGTTGTAAGTAGGATAGTTCCTCCTTGTATTATCACTCATCATCCAACACACCGGGTACTGTTCCATCAATGAAGCACCATATATTTGTGTAGACTTCCTGCGTCAAACACGGCCTGTGCATATTTCTCTAGTCTCGAAGCTGCTATCTCGTGGTTGAACAGGAGGTTCTGCAAATTGGACATCGAGAATGCCAATGAGATGCAGACAAATATTAGAGAGTCCACTAGATGATCAACCAAAGAAGTCCTTCACATCCTCCCAACGCCACATCTTCCTACTGTACAACATAGAACGAAATAACAGCGCTGACGATATTTGCCATGATTGTAGCCATTACAGTCCTTAAGAAGTCTTGCTCATCACCAGTAAGGGTGATATCCTCCATCAGTCCACCGTCTGGGGCTTCATCTTCTCTCGCTTTGCTACTGCTCTCAACTGACAGATTCTGTTACTCTGAGCTCACCGTAGCTTTGCTCCACCGAGTCTGTAACGTTGTATTTGGGTAGACATTTCCAGGTGCAAGCACGTTTGACACAGTATGGGTTTGGTTAAACAGCTGCGGTGTCAACTCCTACAACCTGAGCAGAACACTAACAAACACGAAGCTTTAGCGTGCGATGAGAAGCCGGAAACCAGCAAAGAGGAGCATATCGTCGGAGCAAAGCGAGGCAAACGCCAAAAAGGAGCAGAGGTGGATGAGGAAAGCATTCCCTCCTTGCTTTGATCTCGAATGTTTAAACAGGCTTGCTGGTGCAGGAGATGTTCGAATTTGAAGCGAAGAAGAAAGCCAGATTTTTTTCTTGAAACTCCCGATAAGGTCACAGAATTTGTGAAGATTATTAAAATGATCCTGCATGAGGAAATGCACGAAAACCCTAGTGAACGGGTATGTCGATACATGTACGAGTGACTTCTAACGAGGCAGTTGACACCCTCTGGGCTGCCCATAAATCAGATTGTAAAGCACTGATAAGTCAACTGCTCATATTGTGTAGTTCCAAGTGCTTCACTACTTGTAATATAGTCTTGAGTGCTTTAATAATCCAGCCACCATTGGCTGCAAATTCTTCGTTGATGTCTATAGCCGCTTCGTGTCTCCCTTTTACAATCTATATCACTTCCTCCGCTTGCTAGTGTCGTGTTGCTTGATCACTTCTAATACCCCCCGTACGCTCGTGTCCTCGTCGAAGGCACGAACAATTTTACAGTCGAAACAACTATGAAGCACATCGGCGCTCGTTCAAGTCTAGGAAGACTGGGGGTCGTGCGTGTCTGTCTTCAATTCAGACAGCTCGTCCTCGCGTGAGGCCACAGTCTGGCGAAGTCGACGGTTCTCCAACTCTAGTTCACGGATCTTGCTCATGCGCGTCTCCTGCTCGGCCTGAGCGATTTCGAGTCCACGCACGAATTCTCGCAGTAACTCTTTCTGCTTGAATAATTCACCCTCATCCGTGCGCTGCCACCGACCGGCGCGCTGGTCCATCTTGGACAGCTCGTCCATATACTTGTTCTTGAGCATCGAGGTGAGCGACGGACGGGTGCTGCTCGTCGAAGCTGCCGATGGTGAAGCCTGAGGCATCGGATTCGGAGCAATGGGCGCTTCTTCATAGATAGCTTCCGGGTAAGTCGGAGTGTTGTGTTCAGCATCCTCTTCGTGCTCAGGTTCGTCTTCTTCGTCTCCATCGTACTCCTCTTTGGTCTCTGCGAGGTCGTCGTCGTTGTCCGTGAGGTGTCGAGACGACGATGCGGACAATGGCAGCGTCTTGGTGCTTGCACTACCACCGCTGCCGATCAGTGTCTTGTTGGATGTGTTGGCAGAGCTTCCGGAGTGGACGAGTCGAGGACGGGCATGGTCATCGTCCTTGCCTTCCTCTTCCTCTTCACCATTCTCAGGTTGGTTGATACTGACAGTGCTGGTACTGTGAACTGGCTCACGGCGCAGCAACGGGCGAGTCGCTGCCCTGGACTGCGTCTGAGGTGCCTGGAGTTCCATCTCAGCTTGTTGTCGGGCGGCAAGCTGTCTCGGCGTTGGCTTCCGCTGGGCTTGACCTGCAGCGGGATCACCTCGTCGAGTTGTCTGAACTGGCGGAGGTTGGTGCTGCTCCCACGCATGAGGAGGCGTGGCCGTCCCGGGGAACGTGTCTTCGTCTACAGATGCCAGCTCCTCGTCATCGGGTCTCTCCTGCGCTTGCGAGGAATTCAAAATGACCCTGTTGATGTTGTTGATGGCGAACTTGAGCTCCATTTGGCGCTCGTCCAGCGTCGACTGGTTGGAACTGCTCGCCTGCGCTGGCCCTCTCGGCCTTCGACGTATCTGCAAGTGCTCGAGCTGTTCCTCTAGTTCTCGGATGCGCCCTCGGTACTTACGCAGCAATGCCGACTCGCCCAATCCTTCGTTTACGACCACCCGGTTGCGAACTCGTCGCGCGCGACTCGCAAACTTCAACGTGTTGTGGGTCTCCGCTAAGCACTCTACGGACGGCGAGGCAGTGCAGACAATCGCAATCTGTGCTTGGCCACCCAGTGACGGCTGCAGAATCCGCGTGAGCTTGGAGTTGCGGTACGGTAAATGCGGCGTGCTTGGCGTTCTCAATCCGCTGGGGGTTTTCCTGTGTCGGTCGCGACTGAGCTTCCAAATGATGTGTCCAAGCGTGAGCAAGCTGCGGTTGATGAACTTGCCCTCCTCTAAAGCCTGGCCTGTGGTGTTAGCCAGTCGTACGCTCTCCGAGCCGGCGAGGTCGATAATGTTGAGCGTCGCCGAGCGCACTGGCGCCACCTCGCCGCGGTCTCTGCTACTCCGCTTTGCTTGACTCTCGATGACCTTCAAGCAAGCACAAACACAAGCCAGACACGTGAGTAAGTGAGTCAGTTCAAAGCTCTGTCCTACTGTGTAGCAGCGTCGAGAAAGCTCCCTGTCTGCCGCAGGGGCTGTCCACGCAGCACGGACTCGACATGCAAAACAAAAACAAAAACAAAAAGAGATAGACCAATTTACCATTCGGAACACCACGTGAGACCTGGAAGATTGGTCGTTTGACTCGGTCATGGCCATGTGACGGTGCAGATTGCCCACCTCCACGAGCGAGAGCACGTGCTCGGTGGACAGCACGATCTCCTCACGCAAGCCTTTGATCACCACGTCCTTGGTGACAAACCCGTCGCGCGCGTTCCCGCCCCCTGCAGCTCCTCGGTTGTGCACGTCGTAGATCTTGATGTCCGATTTCGCGCCGGCCGCGAGCAAATCGTGGATCCGCTCGTTGTAGATCTCCAAGTACGAAAAGCGCAGTAAGAACTCCATGTTCGCATGCCGCTCGATGTGGTCGAAGATGTCCTGCACGCCTAACTGAATGATACCGGGGTCGCCTCGGCCGCCCTGTTCCTCGTCGAATAAAAACCGGCAAGTATTCAGCACAAAGAGTCGGTTCACCCATGTGATTAAAACAGCATCTTCAACCAAGCAGTCGCGTCAACGCACCTGCATGGTGTACGTCTTGCCCGTGCCCGTTTGCCCATAGAGGAACACGGACGAGTGGTAGCCTTCGGTAGCCGCCATGATGGCATCCTAAGCGCATAGCAGCACACGAGTTCGTTAGTGTCCACCGTCGTCGCTTTGTGTGGGGACGTGGGTGGGACGCCCGATAAGAGGCAGCCAAGCTGCCCCTTTATAATGGCAAAGTGGCTTCGTTGCCTTGCTCTACATTGCGGAGTCTCCCCCATCCCTCACCTTGACGGTCTCCTCGTACACCGTTTGCGTTTGCGTCGCCGGGGGGTACAGGAAGTCGAACGTGTACGAGGACGGCAGCGCGGACGCCGAGTCCCGCAGCGCCGAGGAGCTGGACGACGCCGTGGAGCCGCCGCTGCGCTTCTTCTTCTCCTCGCCGTCGCTCGTGGCCACCCGCGACGGGATCTGCGCCGGGAAAATCTGCTGATAAATAGTGTTCTCGTGCCTAGATAAGAGATAAAAGATAACAGTGTCGGTTGACAAAGTGGGGGGTCAATCTCTTCAAGTGGGGGGCCAAAAGGGGGGTCGCGCACACGGCGGCGTACCATGTCCAGGCCGCTTTGCCGCCGGCCTTGAGCTTCTCGGTGCGCGTGAAGGGGCGCAGGCGGACGCACACCTTGATGCGCTTGTCCCGGGCGGGCGCGCTGGACGACGGGGCCATGCCGACGACGCGTCCACTGCTCGCTCGAGGGGGAGCGCGAATCCGATACTAAGGCCTCGGGGATCGTTCCGGGCGCCTCGGCGCTGCTACAGACGGCGCAGAGAGCGCGCGCCGCGGCAATGAGGGAGCCCCGGCGACGGTACCGTCGTCCCATCCACGTCGTGGTGTGCTCCACACCACCGCAAACGAGGCAAGCGAGGTCGTCAAGTGGTCGGGCGTTGCACCAGTGAAGCGTTCACTGCTGTTGTTGGTGCGGGCTCCAGTACGTTCATGAATACATGTGCTGCATGCATACTGTGTAGTACAGTGCAATGCTGCTGTTGCTGCGGACTTGCCTGGGCGATTTCCCGCGGTTTGTCGCCCCTGGTTGCTGCGTTGAGACGCGTAGCGGAGCGCCACGCGTGACGTGGCGAGCGACGACGTAGCAGCGTGTGTTCGATGGGTTCCTTTTCCAGCGAACCATCGACCGCGCGGCAGGTGGCGATGCATTGTGAACAGCACACGGAGGTTCGTTCTCGAGGACGCGGAGCGAGTCAGCGGGCGGGATTTGGGCGCGCGAGCCGGACACGGCCGCGGGTTCTGCGGGCGTTCGGCCCCGCTGACCGGAACTCGAGTTGCCTCTCATCGTCCGCTGCTCCAGTCGTTCGCAGGCCCGTGCAGACAGGCCGCGCCACAGTGGCACCGCTGCGAGGACCATTGTCAATGCCATTGACGCGCGAAAGATTCGCCGCCGCCGCCGCCAGCCGAGACGACGAAGTCCTCGAGGGTGCAGACGCACGCAATATGACCGCAGGAAGATCGCCCAAACTGGGAAGGGATCCCCGAGCCCCAAAGCCAGCGGCCGAGAGGCTCAGCACTTCGCCGTCTCAAGATGTCTAGTCGGCGCAGAGCCGCGGCGCGGCCCCCACAATTGGACGGTTTGAAGTGCTCGAACAAGATCGCGATGACGTGGCGCACACCAAAGTCTCCGGAAAAAGATGTTGGATAACTAACGACAAGCGCAGATGCTGGTCTCCGCCTCTTGTCGTCGCCTGCTGACGCGGCCCGCGCTCGCCAGTCGCTCCTTCGCCGCCAGCAGCGCACGCCGAATGCAGATCCTCGAGACCGTCGATGCCTTCCGCCAGGCGCGCCGCGCGCTGCCCGCGACCGCCACGCTGGGCCTCGTGCCCACTATGGGGGTGCGACCTTAAAAACTAGCCCAACATACGATTATTATTCATAGGTAGTTAGTTATTCCTCTATCTAATGACGCGTATGCTGCTTTAACTGCTGCTGTTAGGGCCTCCACGACGGCCACATGTCGTTGGTGCAGCAGGCGCGCAGCTCGTGCGACTTCGTGGCCGCCAGCATCTTCGTGAACCCGGCGCAGTTCGGCCCCAACGAGGACTACTCCAAGTACCCGCGCACGTTCGAGCAGGACGTGGCGCTGCTGGAGAAGCAGGGCGTGGACTTGGTCTTCTTCCCGTCGGCCCAGGAGATGTACTCGCCGCACCACCGCTGCTACGTGGACCCCGAGGGGTTTGACGAGTTGGTGGAGGGCCAGTGCCGCAAGGGCCACTTCCGCGGCGTCGCCACGGTCGTCTCCAAGCTCTTCAACATCGTGCAGCCCACGCACGCGTTCTTCGGGCAGAAGGACGCGGCGCAGGTCGTGCTCATCAAGCGCATGGTCGCGGACCTGAACATCCCGGTGCAGATTAATGCTGTGCCCATTGTCCGGGAGGCGGACGGCCTTGCACTGTCGACGCGTAACCAGTACTTGTCGCCGGTGGAGCGCAAGGCGGCTTGTGTGCTGCACCGCGGACTTGTTCATGCGGAGGACCTGTTCCAGAAGGCGAAGAAGGACGGGAAGTCGACGATCAATGCAGCTGAGCTGCGTGATGTCGTCCGCGAGGAGTACGAGCGCGAACCGCTGGTCACCGCCATCGACTACGTGTCCGTCGGTTCCAAAGAGGCGATGCAGGAGGTGTCCGAGGTCGATACGGTCGAGGGAGCCATCATTTCCGTCGCCGTCAAGCTCGGCCAGTGCCGCCTGATCGACAACATCGTTCTGTAGAGTAATGTAATGCACCATGCTAGTCACCAGACCTAGAAAACACTGGTAAGACTAAATAATGCTTGCATTGTAGAGTGGAGTGATGGCGGGGTGCGATGAGTGGCCATCATGTCATTCGCTTCTTGGCGGCCCACGCAGTTCCTGACATGTCCAGCGAGCGTTTGCGACTGGCGGTTGCAGCACTAGAGCTCGTCTGGTTTAACACGTTCGCATCCAACGCATCCCAATCGATGTCATCTAGACTATCGTCCAGCACACCCCGACTAGTGCTTGCACTCCCGGTAGGCCTCGTAGATGTCAGCGAAGTTCTACGTTTGTTCTTGTCCTGGAAAAATGGGGATGACTTGGGTACTGGTGGCGCCTCGACAACCTCGACAGCGGAATCAAACGCCTCTAAGCTGTCCAGCACGTTGCGTGAGCGGGCTGTTTGCACAGGGGTTGGAGTCAGGTTGTTCTGTTTGTTGTAGGTGCAAAGCATTCGGTCAGTCAAGTATTTCACACCCAGCATACTCAGATAGAAATGGCCTGGTGTCGGCATCTTCAAACCTTTTCGAGGTATGTCTTGACGATATCGATGATCGCTGCACCATACTTCTTCGCGCGAATGCGTCCGAAGCCGTCAACCTCCAGGAGCTCTGCATTTGAAACGGGAACCGAGTTGGCAATCGAGGCAATACCCGCGGTCGGAATGATGTGGTACGGCATGAGGTTCTGGCTGTCACACACACTTGCACGCCAATCCTTGAGGATCTGGGCGAGTGCTTCGGCGTGCTGTCCAGGAATTCTATGATCAATACCAAGACGGTTGGTTCAGTACATGTACAGCAAAAACAGCTTGCATAGGCCGCACATTGGCACACACCTCCTAGAAGATATGCTCTCTGGGATGAGCGGGAACTCCGTTGTAGTTAAAGGTGGCGCGGCCACCTCCACCACGTCATCATCGTACTCATTGCTAAGCTCTTCGATCACATCCTTCGAACGCGCCTTTGTCTTCTTCTTTGTCGTTTTTCGGGTTCCGGCTGCCTTCGACTTCTTGGTTGCAGTTGCCTTTTTGGGGGCCTTTTTCTTCGAAGTCTTGGCACTCTCCTGTGGTGCACCATCGCTGGCGGATACACGCGGCTGGTATTTTGTTTTGCATACAATACGAACTCGCTCACCACGCATGAGTCTGTTTGCGTTGATGCCCAGCGATAGGAACGTCGTCGTGAAGCCTTTCGCGTTGGTTTGATCCTGCAAAGCGCAACATCACATTGCGAGTTAGTTAATAGCGAATTTTGATTTAAGAGGGACAAAAACATGATACACTTACGACTTCGCCAAGGTACTGCCGAAGAATCATGTGATACAGAATACGCTCCACTTCACTACGAGAGTAGCGTCCTTTGCCTTTGCCGAACCCTCCGAGCTGTGAAAACTGATCTTGCTTCCACTCCCTACCCTTGACCACCATGCCAAGAAATATTTGAGCAATCTGTACGAGCGTTGTGGGGTCACCACTCTGTTGGAGGCTTTTAACTACAGCAAAGCAGGACATGGGTGAGAACGAGATCCATACCATCTCTCAACGACTCGGTCGCTGAAAACATACTCATCCCTGCCAGGGCTACGCAGTCTTCGGTCACGTCAGACTTCTCGAACGTGATTCCCAACGCCTTGTTCTTGCAGTTATCGCAAGTTCTGTGGCACTGTTCGCTCGAAAAGTGTTCACCGAAATACTCCAGAAGAGATGTTCGGCGGCACTCGACTTGGTTTTCACAAAATTCAGTCATGCGTCGGAGATTCTGCAGATGTACGTTACGATGCTGCATATTCTCGCGATCCTTTGTGATTAGCTTGCGTCTTCGATTCTAATTTACACATGACGTAGGAGTCAGAGTTAATCATTCAAGCTGAACGTTGAGGACGAACGCACATACCAAATCCAAAAAAGAATAGTAGAGAATGCAGTTCGCCACTTCGCCATCTCTTCCCGCACGACCAGCTTCCTGTAAAGAAGACACGTTAGCTATCATCACCCAGAAAGGGTAGCAGAAACACCGTACCTGGTAGTAGTGCGTCACAGACTGGGGAATTGTGTGGTGAATGACGTAGCGCACATCAGGCTTGTTGATCCCCATTCCAAAGGCCACAGTGGCGCAAATCAGTTTGATTTTGCCTTTGCTCCACTCATGGTGGCGATAAGCTCGGTCTTTCGGTTCCAAACCCGCATGATAGAACGAGATTTGATTTGCTTTTCGCGTGTTTTCAAACCCCAGCGCCTTGATCAGTTTTCCTGCTGTTTGTTCGCAATCCTTTTTTGACAAACTATTCACGAATATGGGAGGTGCAGGTTAGTTACAGCAAACCCTAAATGCATGACACGCTTGGAATCTGTCTGCAGGCCTACCAGTAGATGATTCCAGAATCGTCGATACGCTTCCGAACGTAGTCTGCTATCTCGGTCAAGAACTTGGAAGTCTTTTTGCGTACATCGTAGGTCAAGTTTGGCCTGCCAGTTGACGCGATTAGAATGTAGTGTTCCACTCCTCATCCAGGGTCACTTGCTCACGCACCGATTAAAACTTGAACGAGTGATGAAAGGGTTTCTTAGCTTCAGGTTTTTGACAATATCAGCCTCCGTTTGTGTGTTTGCTGTAGCGGTAAGAGCCATGATCGGGACCTGCACGTGTAGCACGATAACAAATGTCAGTACGTGGTACTTCATAGTATAATAAACAAGTCGCAACAAAGTGATGACGCACGGATGGGAATTTTGTTCGAAGCGTCCCCAGGTTCATATAGTCTTTCCGGAAATCGTGACCCCACTGACTAATGCAGTGTGCTTCATCGATCACAAATCGAGCCAATAAGCCACGCTTTTCAAGCGAGTCAAACAAGTTGTTGAGCATCCCGCTTGAAGCAATCTTCTCGGGGGTCACATACAGCATTTTGATCGTAATGTGATTGGAAAAGAGCTCCGAGATAATTGGTCGTTGCTCCGTTTCGTAGTCTTGGTCACCTTTCAGATTCGCAACGCCCACATCCAGAGCCTCTAGCTGTTGAACTTGATCTTGGATCAGCGATACCAAAGGAGAAATGACGATCGTGACGCCATCATCAATGCAGGCTGGTAGCTGAAAACAAAGACTTTTGCCGCCTCCCGTGGGCATCAGCACGAAGACATCACGTCCACTGAAAGCTTCCATGACTGTGCGTTCCTGGTTGGGTCGAAATGCGTTGTGGCCAAAAACGTCGCGAAGCACTCGCTTGGCACGCTGCATCTTGGAGTTTACGCTTGGATCGCTGGAGACACAAGGCTGCTCAACTAAGCGCGTGTGGGTCTGTTGAACTCCGACAGAATAACTTTCGCCGCCGGAACCTGATTCGGTGTCCACCCAGGAATGAAATCCGCACGTGCTGCATCGATAATATAGTCGGTTAGCGTTTGATCCGTGCTGCACTCGGGCTTCCGCGGTTGCCATTCCACAACCACACGTCGGATTCTTGCTGGATGAATCCGCTCCGCTGCTATAAGTTGGCTGTATTTGCGCCAGCCGAGGCGGGGCTTGTACAGGCGAAACATTACGACTGAGTGGAGATGCCTTGGCTGTCCCTTTGAGCTCCCTGTATCGCCTGCTCAACACCTCCAGTTCCTGTTCCAGCTCTGTGCGGCGTTTCTGCATGAAATCCGGCACGTCTCCCTCCAGCGACGCATCATCACACTCTTCGCGAACTTTGCGGAGATTCTCCCGTGTCTGTTTAATCGACTGGCGCAGATCTTCGGCCACCATAGCGCTCGCTGTCTCCTGAGAACCACTAGTTTGCGTAGAAGGAGGCGAAATAAAGCTCTCCTCTGACATCGGTGCCATACGCGGAGCAGCTCGACGCTTTTGCTGCTGCGCGCGCTGGTGATTCGCAACCAGAGCATCCACATCCACGTCGTCAAACAAACTATCTGCGTCATCGTCCACGCCTGTAAACGACGTCTGCTGCACTGCAGGACCTGCTCCGCTGTTCTGATATCCTGTATAAGACCGACTCGCCATCGGAGGCGACGGCGGCGGCGTCGTCGTTTGTGTCAAGTCCACAACGTCGCTCGCCGATGCTGCAGACTGGAAGCGCGCTCCCATCGACGCATATCGCGCTGTCTCTCTCCCTCCAGCAGTAGACCTATCTCCACTCTGCCTCGGCTGCTCTACAGAGGCTGAAACTGGCGCCGTATTGATCACCGGGATCGTCCCCAGCGCGATCCTGGGCGTCGGAACCACCTTCAGCTTCGTGGAGGCCTTGGATCTCGCCCTCAAAGCCTGGAACTTCTGTAGTGCATCTTGTCCTCGCTGAATGGTCTCCAGGCAGTTCTCTTTATCTGCTGCTGCTGCTGCTGCTCCGTCGTCGACGCTGCTGGAAAGTCCACAAAATGGGTACACAACAACACGCCATAAATTAGGTCTCCTGACGCCACTAGCCAACCTCCAGCGCTCCAGAGACGGAGAGTAACGCTCACGCTTGTTTCCTGGCCGCGCGACTGTCGAGATACGCGCCGATGACGTGGGAATTGAGGCACTGCTGCAGCGCGTTCTTCGGGGCCTGGGTACGGCGTTTGGCGGGGGATTGCGCGGTGTGTAGAGACAGTTAGAGCGTGGGAGGGGCGTCAGTGGATGGCGCTTCGTCTTGGCTATGCGGACGTTACCTTCTCGGCCCACGCGAGCTGCTCCTTGAGGTTGAACTGCGGCGCGCGCTCCTCGCCCACCGCCGCTTTCGCGCGCATGTTCGAATGCGGAATAGGAGTGATGGTACCGGTGCAACCTTTTGAATAATAGTGACGCGCCTCGCTTGAGTGACAGCAATTCTAAAATCAGATACTTCTTCAGATTTCAACGACAGTAACAACCAGGAAAGCTGTCTGGAGAAGTTTGCATTGTGTTTCGTGAGTTGTAATTCACGCTGGTGAAAGTATTAAGCTACCGTTTTGGCGATGAATTATTGTTGGTGATTCACATTTTGCAAAATAAATTTGTGCAGAAAAACTCGTTATTCGTTGGGGGGGTTAAACTTCCGTTCCAGTTCATGAAGAGCTTGGGCCAAGCCCTCAACTCCGCTTTAGGATATGATTCATCAGAAGAGCTGGCTAGCAATCCAGCCTACGTCAAAATAAGCCTCAAGGGCTTTGATATCCATCGCTCACCTCTGGGAATAGCGCTCACTGCGTCAAGTCGAGATGCTGACGGGAAGACTAGGACAATTGAGATGAGAGCCCTCTCCATATTCTACGAGCGTTTCCCGTGATGTAAAACCCTAGTTCGGGAAGTACTTTATCCATGGATTATTCATTTACAGAAGGACGTTTGACCCATCGCGCATCCCAAGTTCAGCCATATAAATGAATGAAAGGAGGAAGCCACGATTGCGAGGTTGACGGCACAAACCACAATTGCGAGATCGACGACATCAAAATTATTCTAGCGTCTGAAAATTGCCGTATTTTCTTACACTGTATTGTGTGTAAGGAAACTCATAATGGCCAGAAAAAGCTACCACCAACCTTTCGTAGAGCGCATAAATTATCTTCGCTACCTTTCGTGAAAATACAATTGATGCTAGCCCAATTGTATTTTCACGAAAGGTAGCGAAGATAATTTATGCGCTCTACAAAAGGGCAAAAAAATCTTGCCCTAATACTTTCAAATACATCACCATACTGGGATTCCATCACAACGTCTCTTGGTCTGAGTGAAGTGGTAATTTTCCTGTAATCACGCCACTACGTCTCTAGGCAACAGTTACTGTCCGTCAATGGCTTCTAACACATATCCCACACCACCAAAACCCACTCATCGCCAAAATCCTCTCAACTTATGGATTACATTTGGAAAGGCAAACCACAACTAGCACGATTCCAGTGCATGTGTTGTCCAACCAGTAGCGTACAGTTAGGAAGACACTCGCAGCGCTTTCAGCCCCTCGACAACTCCATTCAACCCGAGCCGCTCCCTCGGATCATACCGGCACATCCGCTCCACCAGAGCGTAAGCATCTTCGTTGCAGTTTTTAGGGCGTTCTGGAATGCATTTTTTTCTAACCACGAAATACTTCACCACTGAATCGAGCGTCATGCCCCACGGGTACTTGCCGCTCACTGCCTCGATGATACACATGCCGAACGAGTAAATATCCGATGCGAACGTTGCCTTCTCTCCCCGTAGCACCTCTGGAGCCTTCCAGCGGATAGCGCCAATCCAAATGTTGCACTTCTTCTCCAACTCTGGCTCGAGTTCTTCATTGTCGACCGCATCTTTTGGACTCTGCCGTGCTTAACCCAAAGTCTGTTAATCTAGCTTGGCCATCGCTGCCGACAAGAATATTGTTGCACTTCAGGTCTCCGTGAACGATGCGCTTCACATGCAGGTATCGAAGACCCAACGCCGTCTCGTACAACTTCTCCCACACCTCGTCTGAGCGTTCTCTCCATAATGATCCAGTTGTCCGCCCCCAGCGTACTCGCACACGAAGTGCGGTCGCTGGATGTGACATGCTCCATATAAACGCACCACGTGTGGGTGATACAGCTTGTGCCAGAGCTCCACTTCATTCAGGAACGCAGCTTCGTCTTCTTCGCTCCTCAGTTTCACCTTCATCATCACGATCCAGGATCAGTTCCATCGGCCGTGATACACTTTGCCGAATGCCCCTCGACTGAATTCATCGAACTTGTCGAACGTAACCTCGTGCGCAGGAATGAACCAGTTTGGGTTTGTGGACATCGACATCGCAGCGATTGTAGCCTTGGCATGCGTAAAGTCAGCCACTTTGCTAGTCGCGTAGCTTGTTGGATGCTTGCTCAGCTCAAAACGCAGATACGTCAGAGCTTCTTCTCGCTTCTGGTCATCTCCCACGTCCTCGAAGAGAGTGAGTAAATCCTCCAGTCTTTCCAAGATCTCGTGTTGTTGTTGTCGGCGCTGTTGCTCCCACCGATCTCTCCATTGATGAACTTCCGGTGCTCGGGACAGGTTCGTTGTATCAATGAACACATCGATGTCGTTGTGCACCGAGAAGGTATCGTCAGTTCTCTGCCGGCTTGTTGCAAAGCGCGCAGCTTGCACTGAGCCTACCGCGCTCGTAGTTTTGAGCCTCAAATGAAAGTAGTGAACAATCTCACTATACCGCTGGGCAACCTCCATAGCTGGTAGCCCAGACTGGGCTTCCAGCTGGTTGAAAGTGTCCGCCAAGCGATCATATACAGCTCGGTTCATTTGATCGATCGTCATGGAGCCTCCACACATTGCTTCAATTTGTGTGAGGAATTGCGATACTGTTGAATCAGCAACGTGGAGATCACCAATATCGGGCCAACTGAGCAGTCCAGCGTACTCGTCGTCCGTGAAATGGTATTTTGTGAACGCCTCCAGTTCTCGAACAACATCTGCGATGGAAGGGCGATCAGTGAGGCCATAGGAGCACATTCGCTCGATCAAGCGCCACTGGGTAGTGGTAATACTGTCAGGCTTCGCTGGGAGCTCTCCAGCTATAATCATATCATCGATCTTTCATTGAATTTGTACAGCTCCCACAATGTCCAGTTGGAGATGGCTTCTGCAAGAATTAATCCGAAAGCGTACACGTCAGACTCGAACGAAGGGGGCAGCCCAGCCAGCGTCTCCGGAGTCGAATAAAAGCCAGTGGCGTCGAACACGTGGAGCTTTGCGGCTCCGTTGAAAGCTACAACGATGCTCCGATCGCAAATGTTTCCATGGACAATGTTACGCTCATGTAAGTACTGCAGCCCCAGAGCTGCTTGACACAGCTTTTCCCAAATATCCTAGAGCGTGATGACTGTCCCCCGATTGCTGGTACTCCGAGAGTGACTGATGGATAGCGCGTTCGTAGACGAAATACGGTTCCTCCTCGCTATGGCAGAAGCCGTACAACTTCACGATGTGAGGGTGATTCAGCCGTGACCACTCGCTGAGAGCTTCCACAAAGTACTTGGTAATCCGGTCGCGCTTTCTCAGTTTCACTGCGATCGGCGCGTCGAGCCAGGATCCGTTGGACGTGTCATCCACTTTTGCCTCATTTGCGTCGAAACAGACTTCGTCTGGATCAAGCAAATACTCTTCGAACAGATCCAGCTCAGCACTTGTCAGTCTCTCCAAGGTCGCGTCCTCTGCGTCGAGATCTCTCAAATAATTGATCACAGCCTCATATCCGCGTTTTCGCGCGAGATCCTCGGCTGTCTCTCCTGAAAGCGTCTCGGCATCCAGTTGGGCGCCATTTACAACCAACAGCTCAACAACTGAGGCGTGTCCTTCTGCTGCTGCACTGTGCAAAGGCGTCCACCCACGCTTTTCAGATTGGTGAACATCCGCGCCGAGGTCCAGCAGCAGCTCTACCACTTCCGTATGGCAGTCTTGGGCAGAAAGATGCAGTGCGGTTTGACCAGCAAGGTTTGCGTCATTGATGTCAACCCCTCCTGCCGCGAGAAGATGTTTCAACGTATCGAGAAACCCGCGTCGGCATGCGTCAAGGACAGGTGTCATACCGAAGGTATCTGCCTGATGGAGGTCTACTCCAAGATTCAGCAGAAACTCAATCGTGTCGAGAGCAGCATTGGCTGCTGCTTCGTGCAGTGCGTTGCGTCCTTGAGCATTCATGAAGTGAGCATCCACCCCAGGTGCTGTACGAGGTCAAGCTGCTCCGTCTTCGCAGCCTCGAAGAAAGCACGCATAATTCAGTCGTGGGGGGCGGCTCCTCCTGGAAACCCCCCTCAACGAAAAGAGTCGCTATTTCAGCGTTCCGAGCAGCGATAGCGTAGTGCAGCGCTGTACGGCCTTTCTTGTCGGTGTCGAAAGGCTGAAGACCGTTGTCCATGAGAAATTGCACCAAGTCCACGTTCTCTCTAGTAGCTCCAACAGCAAAATGCAGCGCCGTCTGGGCACTTCTGCTCCTCGAATTCTCAATTAACCAAGCACTGCAGCCACTGAACGGCTAGGGAATCCCCCCCCCCCTGCAGCATATTCCACTGCTGAGCAGCCCTGATTATCGGCATCGTTCACCCCCCGCCGCTTTCAACGAGCCATTCCATGACATCGAGATGGCAACTCTGCAGCAGTCGACAACGCGTTCGCCTCCTTCACCAAGTCGCTCACTGGGACGTCCAGCTCTTCTTCTCCTTTTGCACCCAACCATACAACTTGGTTCAGAAGCCCCATCTTGGAAGCGGGAACGAGAGCTTCAATAAGGAATCCGTAGCGACCGCTTTTGACACGAATCCTCGCGAACATACGCTGGAGGAGCCCCAGAGAGATCCGTCTCGTGACCGACGTCTGCGCCGCCAAGTGCGGGATTTCTCGACATACGACCTCAACACTCGTCAGTAAATAGGAATTCAGTAGCTTGAACTTCCCCGGAGGCCATCGCACTTTGGTCTCACTCGGCTCTGCGGCACCCCACATCACAATCCCCACCATTTACAGGCAAGCTTTGCGCACGCAAAACAATATTTCCAAAACTCGATACATGTATTACATGTACAAATAGCTAACTACCTTTGACCTTCCGTGCCAACATGGAGGTGCAAGTCTGTTTGAAGTATGTGCTTGAAGTGTTTAAATTGTGTCTTATTGAGTCTTATTGAGATGTTTGATGTCGGACCAGCCGTAGCGACCAACTCTATCGAGAAATGGTACCATTGCTTATACTGCATTCGCTTGCTGGGCGGCAGACGTGAGGTAAAGCGGCTCCATGTAGCCACAGTCGCCGCGATCCCCTTCGCCACCAAAGCCGTCGCTGCTGGTGAATCCGTACGAACAACGACACACGCCCGTGAGGTGGTTGCAGATACCGCGGTTCGAGCAGACCACCTCTTCTTTGGTGCCCTGTACAGAGCCCCCGACTCCGTCCACGCTGATAGTCAGCGTCAAGGCTCCGTCGAGAATCCATCGCAGCGGAGGCAGATCCCCAAAGTTTGTCAGGGACTCGATGCGTATCGTGTTGGACCCCGCAGCGTCACACGCCGGTGAGCCCGTGACTCCGTTGGTGTCGGTGCTGTACGTCGCTGACACCTTCCCCATTGTCGTCAAAGCTTCTAACGCACTTGCTAGCGAAGCAGCAGGCACGTTGAACGGGAGCTGGGGCGTCGCTGCGTCTCGGAACTTGAGTGTGAAGAAGCCCGAGCTGCCCTTGCACACCAGCATCTGCACCTCGTTCCGCTGTTGCAGCGTCATCGGGTCGTCTCCAGTCGGGCACGACCGCAACGAGCAGTCATGGCCTTCCCAGCCGGGGCTACACAGACAGCCCTGCATCATGTCGTAGTCCCAGGTCTCCTTCTTGTTGGGGACGGCACCGTACGTCCAGCTCATCGTCTCTCCGTTGAACGTCGCTCGTTTCGCCAACTGCTCCATCGTGTAGCACGTTCCGTGACCGCTGCAATCGTTCGGACAGAGCACTACCACCAAAATCATCAGACAACACAGCACAGTTAGACACGCGTACGATGTTGGTAGCCTTGATAACGATGGACGTACTTCGGTTGCAAGCAGCGCCAGTGAAGCCAGAGAAGCAGAGGCAGTCTCCCTTTGTTCGATCGCACTCACCAGCATTCGAACACTCGACCAAAGCGTGCGCGGTATCAGCAGTGTCCGTGGGCCGATCGAACCAAGAGCGGCCTTTAGGACAGACCCTTTCGTTGCAATCACCACCAGTGAAGCCTTCGTTGCAGATGCAGTCGTACGTCGGGGGCCCACGACACGTGCCTCGACCACTACAAGCGATTTCTCCGGGACAAGCCGTGACAGCGCCACTAACGAATCCGCAGTCGCCTCGCTGGCCAATGCCTCCGTTCCCGTCACTCGAGAAATAGTTCGGGTAGCAAGAGCAAACGCCCGAGCCGGGATCGCACACGCCTCGCCTTGAGCACGGGAGGCTCTCCTTGGTCCCCTCTGTGACGGTCGTGAAGGTGAGTGCAGGCTTTACTGAAGGTGTCGAGTGCACGAGCCCCGTCGGGTTGCCGTAAATGTTCGGTAAGCTACACACAGACGACCAGAGCACGAGCTGTGAGCCAACGGCAAAACGAGAGGAGGCTGGAAGAGAGCGACCGCGTACTTTCCGAAATCTTGCGTGAACTCAATGCTGACGTCGTTTCCGATCGTCGTGCAGGCCGTAAGCGTGATGCCACCAAAGGTGACAGTAGCTGCAGTCACGGAAGGCAAAGCCACAAACTTGGCGCGCACGGTCTTGGAAGTATCGTCGGCGAAGATCGGTTCGGTCGTATATCCCGCGAACGTAAGTGTGAAGCTGCCGGACTAGTAGATCGCAACAAGAACCCGTTAGAATGTCGTGGGAAGTCAGCCCAACGAAGAGCGATTGATAGCAAAATAGCAAGCTCGCTTACGGTGGCTTTGCAGTTAATACGCTGTTTTTCATTCCGTTGAATGCCCCTCGGGTCTAGTAAAGTGCCGGTGAGTGGGTCGTCGCCAACAGGACACAGTCCTGTGCGTTGCACAGTGAGAGATAGAGATTAGCATTGGGGATGTAACTCCATTCAGGCGAGCAAATCGTACTCTCCCTGCAGTTTGCGGCTGTGTAACCTGCATCGCAGACACAGCCGTAGATCTTGCTGGCGTCCCAGTTGCTCTCGTACGGGTAAACCGTTCCACGTCCGGGGTCCTGCATCAACGCGTACTTGGCCATCGACTTGCAGCTCCCGTGGCCATTGCAAGAGCAAGCCACTGGCACAACAATGTAGTCCTTCATGCTAAGTAACCTACCAATTGATCTCAATCAAGCGTCGCCCACGTACTTCGCTCGCAGGCAGCTCCAGTAAACCCAGTGTCGCACGTGCAGGTGCCCGTGTCAAGTTCACACCTGCCACGGTTTGAACACGGAGCTGCATTGTGTCCATCGTCAGTTCCGGTGACCGCATCCGCCCAAGCTTCGCCCACCGGGCAGCTTGCTAGTAGTAGAAAACAACACTAAAACGCATCAGAGCAAAGTCGCAGGTGCATTACCATGGAACGCACTGCAGAACTCGACGCACCGATGGAGCAGTCCGGACCGGACCAACCGTTCGGACACGTGCACAAGCCCTGCGCTAGACAGAGCCCACGACTGGAGCAGTAGTTCGGGCACGTGTAGCCATGTGTGACTCGTAGCAGGCTTGACCACAACAACCACGAGACTGTGATCAAGCCGAGCGGCCGAGAGCTGCAGACATGGGGAGCCTTCATCAAGCGGCGAGTGGGTAACACGAATCTTACAAGACACGGGATCGGGGTCGCGTAACTCCTGGCAAGCGGCGGTCGCCACTGTAAATTTAGTCGGTACGGAGGTCACCTCGCCGCCGAGTTCTCCTCTTTCTCTCTCTTCACATGGCAGCCCTTCTAGAGCATCTAACAGCGAGCGAGACCCATGACCTCCTTCACGTCCTTCATCGTCACGGCAGCCAGCTCGGAGGCTTGTGCTGCACCGCTCGCCAGCACCTGGTCGATGTACTCCTGGTCCGCCTCGTACTGCTTGATGCGCTCTCCGATGGGGCAAATCCTGTGGACACAAAAGGAGAAGCTTCAGTTGAGCAACGCATGTCCAGCAACAGACGCAGCTTCCACGTACTTTGCAATAATGGCGTCGGCGACGCTGTCCTTGAAGGCGCCAGTGCCGTAGTCCGCGTACTGCGCCTCGAGTTGCGCGACGCTCTGGCCTGTAACAGCGTTGGCGATGTCCAGCAAATTGGAGACGCCCGGTCGCCCCTCGCGGTCGTAGTAGATGCCGCCGATCGCATCCGTCGTGGCCTTGCGCACCTTCTTGCGGATGGCGTCGGCCGTGTCTGTGAGCTCGATGCGACTGCGCGCCGACGTGTCGCTCTTGCTCATTTTCTTGGTCGGGTCGCGCAGACTCATGATGCGCGCGAGCGACTTCCTCTGCGCGCCCGAGAGCGTCGTGGCAGCGGCCCCCTCCTCCACCATCGGGAAGGGCTTAGGCAGCACCTCCTCGCCCCCGGGGCGGTTGGATCCGAAGCGGTCGTTGAACGTGGTGGCGATCATGCGCGTGAGCTCCAAGTGCTGCTGCTGGTCTTCGCCCACGGGCACGTGCGTCGCGCGATACAGCAGAATGTCGGCGGCCATGAGCACGGGGTACGCCAGCAAGCCCAGCGAGCTCTCGGTCTGGGCCCCCTTCTGCTTGAACTGCGTCATGCGCTGCAGCCAGCCGAGCGGCGTGATGCAGCTCAGCAGCCACGCGAGCTCGGCGTGCGCGGCCACGTCGGACTGGCGGAACAGAATGTTGCGCCCCGGGTCCAGCCCGGCCCCGAGCAGCGCCGCCACCATGGAGCGCACCTGGCCGGGCATGCGCTGCGCGTCGAAGGGCACGGTGAGCGCGTGCAGGTCCACGACCGAGTACAGTCGCGTGGGGGGTGCGTCACCCGAATAAGACGACGACGTTGAAGTTGGTGACGTCGCTGCGTCACGTTCTGAAGGTCGCCCATCCCCCTTCAGCAGCGAAGGTGACGTCGCGCGTGGCTCCTGCAGCGCCACCCACTGGGCGATGGCGCCGCAGTAGTTGCCCAGGTGGGGCGTCCCCGTGGGTTGGATGCCCGAGAACACGCGCGGCCCGTCGATCGTAGAGGAGGCGCTGGACGAGGCGCAGAGGCGGCGGCGGGTAACGGCGCGCGGAGAAGACGCGCGACGCGACAGTCGAGCGGCCAGCGCGCGAGGCGGTCGCCAGAGCTGCGACGCCATGGCGAGGGCAATGGGGAATGAAACGGTCTCTGATTGGCGGCTGCGAGGGGACTTTCGTGAGGAATACTATGCTGAATGGAAGGTCGAACTAGTCGCGCGCTGTCTTGACCTGTCCTCGGTACATGTAGCTTAGCTGCAGTTGCAGACCCCCTACTGGCCTCTGCAGTTTCTCCGGTGTCGGTATCAAGACGAGCTTCAAGATCGAGGACGATACCAGAAGTTGGCCTGATCCATCTTGCACGATAGTCCACAACTCGAAAAGTGTTCTGCGTCATCATGTCCACTCGACTATTTACAATCTGTCTCCTCTTGCACAAGAAGGCGGCGAGGATGCCGAGTCAAGATCGCCATCGATAGTCAATTTTTGGAGGCGTTTTTATATGAAGGCGTTCGCTAATTTCCCTAGGCGAAATCCAGTTTACTTGCCAGCTGTGCAGCAAGAGCTATTGGCTCCTTGAAGGATGTGTACTTTGCTGTAATGGCGCGGCAGAAGCTACTGTAGTTATGGTATTGTGTTTTCTTATTCTATCTGAGATGGATAGGGTGTCGCGGCGAATTCTCACGGACAGGTGGTTCGCGAGCAGCTCTGTGTGGAAACCTCAAGCGTCCAATTCGATACTTCGTAGTAGATACTGTAGTAACACCAAAACGAATGCTTGCATCGACCAGTGTGGCTGCCAATCTTAGCGATGATCACTCTCTGCACATGGTCGACGCGATAAAGGCGATGGTGGGCCGATGTCACTTAGTTCGTCTAGTTGAACATGTTGGCCCGATTCGCGGACGCCAATAGCGCTAGAACTCCGAGCATGGAAACCCAACGTATTGTTTGCAGAAGAAATTAGTCCAAGAAAGCATTGGGTAAACACTCGCAGGCGAACTTCGCCGCAAAGTACTAGCACAACTTTCTAAAGAAGCACGACCTTTTAAATGATGGTAAAACATCAAGTTAATCGTTGTACATGTATAAGATCGTTAGGTTTCTTGACTGAATCTTATCCGAAGATACCTCAGCAACAGACACAGAGTATTACCGCCACGGTGATCGCTTCGCTGCTTGAACTACACAACATGCTGGCCTGTTTAGATTGGATCGATCAATTGTTTGGTAAATTTTGGCCGGGTTCACCAACTTCGGCATGGCCGGGTGCTGCATCTTGAGAGCTGCTCGGCTTGTGGACTCGAGTACATCGCTGGAGACGACAACGCGACACGAAGCATGTCGAAAACGGTGTGTCAGATTCGTGAGAACAGCCTCACCGTCGGACCGTCGGGTGCTCGTGAACAGCGCTAGTTAGAGAGAACTTCAACTGCATGATCGTGGTCGTTCGATCGCTGGGTGGTACAATTCGCTCCACGAATACTTCCGCTGTCGACTAGTACAAAATGCAGTCGGCTCGCAACCGTATGTGCACCAGGCCGACAAATTCTAGCACGGATAAATACAAGCAGCCCACCATGCCGTCACCCGGTGCTCGACGTATGTATTTTTACTCAATTCACCAAGGTGTTTCAGACTAGACGCGACATCCAGGCGCCATAATGAACATGACGATCTCTCTCTGCAGTCGGCTGAAAGTTGGTGCCGGCTGCAAGCACCTTCGACACGGGCTGCTGCATCTTGAGAGCTGCTGAGCTTGTGGACACTCGTGCAGACGACCTCGCGACGAGAAACGATGTCGAGCATTGCCGCGTGAGCATGGCCTCCTCGTCGGGCCGTCCGCGTCATGCGCACCGCAATAGAGAGAGTGAGAGCAATTCAACTGCTGTGCGCTCAGGAAATGCTGTGTTCAACATGATCTTGGTCGTTCGATCGCTGCGCGGTAAAAATATCGCTGCACGAACAGAGGACGAGCTGGCGTGCCGCCTCAGCTTTCGACACCTTTGGCAGCTTGCACCGCGCAAGCTGATCTGGATCAGCGAGCGAAGCAGTGACAGCTCCGAACAGCGCAGCTGTGTGTGCTTGACGCGGAGGACAGCAGATATTTACAGCAAATATTAACAACTCGCAGATGTCAATCGGTACCGTCGTCGTTGTGAGTTTGACCCCTTCGTCAACGATTTCGAGTTTTCGGTGCGCAGAGAGAGGAGCAATTTGCTCTGCAAGGGCTCCTGTAGGGGTGAGGCGGTGCCCAAGGCTCGCTCCTTGTGATGGTGCCGCGCGCAAAGATCGATCTCCGCTCAGCGGCGAATGCGCGTGATGGCGTGCCTCGCCGCGTTACAAACTGCACTCGCCCAGCTTCTCTTGCCATGCGGGCAAATGAGCTCACCTCGCGCCGATGAAATTTCTGCTCAGATTGGGAGGTGGAGGCTCTGGTCGCCCTACCAGGGCAGGCGAGGGCTGCAGCATGAGCGTCGACGAAAGCGGTGACGCCGCTGGTCGGCACAATGTGCACAGCAGCAAACACGGCAAAGTTGAAGCCGCTCCGTCTGCTGGGGCCTCACCGAGATGCCACGGCCAGTCGATTTGATTTGCTTCGGCAACTTGCCGTTGAGTAGCGGCCGGCGAAACGGATCCGGGCCTTGGCTGGCCTGCGATGTGCGCTGCATCCGCAGCGAAGGCGAGGGAGGATTTGAAAGTTTGGGTCGGCGCCAGACACGCCGTTCGGTTCGACGCCAAGTTCCCGCGTGTGCGTGCAGAGACCGCCGTCACGATGGCTACACTCGTTGCAGTTCGCGGCAATTTGGCGCGGCGACGTGACGGCTGATCCGCTAGATAGCGTGCAAGCGGACCACTTCATGTACATTCACTGCTGCTGCTGCTGGCAAGAATGCCTGCCATGGCGCGCGACGGTTTCCAACGGCCTGGTGAGCGCAAGAAACTGCGGCGCGACTACCTAAGGCTGGGGATGACTGGCCCGCGGCGAGGATACGCCCCGCTCGGGCCTCAAGCGAGGCGAGTGTCGCTGAGCTCGCGACTCAGGATTAGCCGCGACATCCGCGCTTCCGCCGGCGTGCGTCGACGCGTTGTGGGCAAGTTCCGCCCACGCCGACTTAACTGCAAGTCCCGGCTGCACCACCTTGGCCTCGAGCGTCTCAAAACCCGTCGAACGGCATTGAATGGCAGCGCATGCCTGGCGACAGGCTATGCCCCGTGCGAGGCGCGCAGCGATCTCTCGGTGGGGCAAGCCGCAATAACCTGTGCGCCTTGCGGCGCATCTGTGTCAGTCCGCCAGCTTTTCTCGTCGACGTTGCTCCGGTCCAGCTGGCGTTGACGTGCCGTCAGAGCCGGCGGCACTGTATCGCGCACAGACTGAAGCGGCCACGTATTCGCCGCGATGGCCCCCACCATTTGGTGCCGCAGCCAGCGTGTTCGTGCGTCGTGCGCTCGTGGCTGCCGCCGCCTCAGTCTTCCACGAACAGTGGCCGTCATCGCGATGGTCATGCGCGCCATTCCCCTGCCGTTGGACGCCAGTCCTATCGGCGATAGGCCTGTACATGTAGTATCGCTGCTGCGATATCTATTACGCCTGGCGTGGGTGCGGGGCGAGTGGCGATAAGCCGTCGCCAACCCACCCAAAGATTTAGAAGGGCCCCGCGCTCCGCGACGACGGCACGCCGCCCTTGAGCTAACATTTCTGGCCGCGAATAACGATGCAGCCATGTCTCGACGACCCACGACTGCGACTTGATGCTGCCCTGTTTGCATGCACTACAGCAAGTTGCTGTCAGCAAGGCAACATGCCAACAGCAGCGAGCGGCGCCGCTTTGGGATGCCGTAGCATGGGTCCGCCGAATGATGGTCGGTACTACGGCAAGTGAACCCTGATTTACGCCCTCAAATGGGGGTCGTCGCGCCTCCGTCAATTCCGAGCGCGCCCACAATCACCTCAGGCTGAGGCTCAGCTGCAGGCAGGCAGGCAGCGCCAGCGCCGCCAGAGCATGCGCACGCGCGGTCGCCCAACCCGCGCACGCATGGGGTGTCGCCATCGCGCTCGCCGTTTTGGCTCGCTCGCGCGGCACGTTGAGGCCGAGCCCCGTTTTAGCCTGGAATCCATCTGGGTTGGGGTTAGAAGGTACGCACCGTCTGACGTGTGGACGTTTACGACGACGCGACGACCGCGCGGGTGGTTAGCGGGCGGCGCGTCTGCTTGAGCTTTCCGCGCCGGCCCAGCAACAGCTCACATCGCAATTTGCCGTCTGCAGGCCAGAGCTCCCCGAGATACACACACACACACACACCATGCCCAAGTCCGCCCACCCCGTCGAGGGCGCCGCCGTGGAGGACCACGCCGCCATGAAGAAGCAGTGGCAGACCAACCTGGAGATCGACCTGCTCAAGAGCGCCTGGATCCGCAAGGACCGCGAGCAGCACGGCGCGCACTCGTCGCCCGCGCTCTCGGCCGCCAAGTGAGGCCGGCGCTGAGGAGGAGAGAGACGACCGACGCACACGACCGACTGCCGACCGCGCGCGGCCCACACGCACAAGGCGACGCCGCTGTGGCGCCGCAAGATGGAGAAGGGGGACACGACGCGCACTCGAAGCCAGCCATCGACGCGGCTGCCGCGAGAGCGTCCTCGCCCGATGGCGGTCCCCGGCGACCGCCCCGAGCATCGTAGATTATTAGAGAGGAACAGCTCGCCGAGCGCTGCCTTGAGATATTTAGCACCATGATATAAATTATGCACACACTGCATGTCGAGCCACCACTCCCTCCGCCTTCTTGCTTTCCCCCCTACTTGTTGCCGCGCGTTTGCCGACCCGCCGCGACATGAAGCGGCGTCCTTTCGCTCCGGTTGAAGGGTGGCGAGGTGGTGTAAACCGCGCTCGCCGTATACGAGCGCCGCGTGTGTGGCTCACAGCGCGCTCGGCCCACGCCAGTCTGTTTTCGCAGCCACCACGGCAACGGCAACAATCAAGCCGAAGCCGAGCGAAGAAGTGCTCGCGTCGAAGCTATATGTCCGGAGCCTTCTGCTGCGCCGGGAAGCGTCAATCGGGAAATCATCAATCCGCTGGGACTTGCCACGCGTCGCAAGTGGCGTGCCTGGTTGTCCCAAGCAGCAGCGGCTAGCGGACTCCTTGGGTACGATCTATCTCGGCGACCACGAATGGTCCGCCCCCCTTCGACTAGGTCCGCGGTGGGCCCACCCATTTGTACGGCAGTTAGCAGAGCGGCTCTATGACGAAGGGTCGCGGTGCAGTCGATCCTTCTTCAGGCGTCTCTTCCTTCAGCGCGACACGACGCCGTTACCGACTTTGAAAGGCGTGCCAGGACTCCTGGCCTAGGAGTACGTTGGCGCGCGATTCTGCAGTTCGGTGGTCAATGGCGGGCAGCTTCAACTAGAGGCAGGGAGAACTGATCGATGTCGGTGGATAGGTCGCTCGCTGCATGTATTATTAATATCACTCAAAACTTACACTTTGGCGGCTGGAAGCCCGTAGGCGACATTAAAGTCGCGGGCCTTTCCATCTGCGAGCATCGACTTCTTCCACACCGAAGAGGCTGTAA
Organism: Phytophthora pseudosyringae; assembly: GCA_019155715.1. Taxonomy (NCBI): domain Eukaryota; phylum Oomycota; class Peronosporomycetes; order Peronosporales; family Peronosporaceae; genus Phytophthora; species Phytophthora pseudosyringae. The sequence goes on along the minus strand of JAGDFM010000121.1, from coordinate 17,023 downwards.
TGGGGCTGTCACCAAGAAGCAGAGACGCAATTTGCGCTCCCCCTTCCCTCAGCAAAAGCGCGTCAGGTGTTCAAGACGTAATCCACAACTCGCACTTCCCCGACGAGATTCGGGGAAAAACTTCGAGCTGGGCTTAGAAATACTGCGAGGCTGCCTACCTGCCACCACGAAAAGTAAAAAATGTTGAGGTGAAGTAGTCCTTTTAAGCTTCGACAAGTGCTCGAGCAAAACACGTTTTTTTATTGCTGGGCTGTCTATCTTGAAGCTCGGGCACCATCACATAAGCAACACGTGACGAGCCTTCGGGATTCAGGTTGGCTTCAGGTTCGCGTTTGTGACGAACAGGGCTGCAACGCAGGGTGGAGGAGGTCTGCCAAACATCTGGACACTTTGAAGGCGGTTGCCGAAGGTGGCCGAGCAAGAGCAATCCGCCCCCATTATCCTGGAGAGGATAGCACTGCGCGTAAATATTGTACATGGATACAATACAGCAAAGCCTAACGCGATCGTTAGTTGACGTGGCGAGCGTTGCAAATGCGCCCGACCAAAAGACGAGAGCCTTCTGGCCAGCCATTCCACTTGGTCGTCAACAATTTCTAATGCGGTGGAAGTGCCAATGTTGCGCGAGTTCGCGGCAGGTGGAGATCACCTTCCGCAATCGTGGTCCAGGCTCAGGCAGGCAGCGTGTTGCCACCGCCACCGCCGCTAAGCTTACATGAATACATGCACATGTAGCACGCAGCTGCTTCGACAATGGCTCCCCTCTCATCGTTCCGTTAGTCAGGATGTCACCTCATCCAAGTCCCAAGATGCCTCGCCGCGGTGCGTGTTCGTGCAAGTCGCTAGCCCATCCTTGCCCGAGTCGCGGTGCGCACGCAGCGTGCAGCGAAACTTGCCAGGTGCGCATATAACTTGCACATGGGCTCAACTTGCCCTGCGTTGAAGTGCACATCGAGTTTGATGGCTCCGCGAATTTGCGGTGCGGTTCACAGCCCAAGATCTGCGCAAAATAATACTGCCAACCTGGCGCCACATAGCAGATCACGGCGCAAATTTCGCCCTGGGTTGGGCGACACTTGGGCACTCCGCAGGCCTACAACACGACGCGAGCGAGATTCGAGCGAGTACAGGCATGTACGTCCATGCCACCAGGTACATGTAGGAAAAGCCGGCCATCGGACCACCCGTCGGCACATGGTTGGCTGGAAGCTGGAGATGAACGCGCCGTGCCGTGCGCTCCTCCGCGCTCGTCTGAACGAGCAGGGAATCAGCAGCGATGGCTGCTCTCATCTTCTGCGGCACCGGACCAGAGCTTAGTTAGGCCGGGCCGCGGCGTCAATAATTCACATCCAGGCTCGCGCTCCTGGGCGGCGCTGGACGAGCCACCAGTCCGCAAGTGCGTCGGGCCGAGCCGTCCCCCGACCAAAACGGTGTTGTCGCGCTCATCAAGAAGGCCGCTGGTGTGCTCGCAACCTCGTGCAGGTACATGTAGGGTGCAACACGTAACACGACCCGCAGGTCCAGTGTACGCGGTGGCCGGAGCCCGTGCGGCAACTGCCACTCGCGAGCGCGCTGCTTGATTAACTCTTGGCCCTTTTAACGCGTGATGGAAATTTGCCGGGGGCTAAGAAGTTGTCTTGTCGCCACCTCGGGGAACAATCCCAATCCCCCGGGAGCTCCAGTAGCTTCAGGGCCCAACCCGTCACGTCGTCGTCGAGCACGGGGGCTCGGCTGGCTGCTGCGCGCTGCTCAAGTCGGCTCAAACCGCAATTTGCGCGCTTCGACACACTTGTCCGCCCCCCTGCAGTCCATCCCGACGCGAAAAACAATGCCCCCCAAGCCTGCCACCAAGGACGCCAACGACGCGCAGAAGCAGCGCCAGACGAACCTCGAGATCGACCTGCTCAAGAGCGCGTGGATCCAGAAGGACCGCGAGTCGCCCCCGGGCTCCGGCAAGAAGTAAGTGCGCGCGGCGCGTCCGGCGCGGCGAGGCGGGCCGGCGAGCCCGCCCCAGCCCCCACCGAGCACGTCCGGAGCCCATGGTCGCGACCCGCAGCCAGCCACGAGGAATTCACTGGCCTGGCGAGGACAAGCAGACGCGCAGCTGCGACTGCAGACAGGCATCCCCTCCATCCCC
>JAGDFM010000121.1:0-14786 GCA_019155715.1 Phytophthora pseudosyringae | reverse complement strand
CCCCCCCCCCAACCCCACCCCCCCCCCCCCCCCCCCATCGGCTGCGTCTCCTCTATCCATTCGTCATCGGACTCGACCGAGAGCCGAGCAACCAGGCAACCAGGCAACCAGGCAACCAGGCAACCGGAACTCCCCACTATCTATTCAACTAGACGAGCGCGCAGAACGCTACAGCGCGCCAAGTGTATTTACGTGTTAGATCAAAGACGTGATAAGTTATACGCAGTCAATCCATGTCGTTTGCTGTTGGATGCGTGTTTGGGCGGGTGCGGTTTGCTTGGGTCGGCGAGTGCAGCCATCTCTCAACGCCAGGCCGTTGCTGTATGCAGCGCCCTGCAGGTTGCTCGAACGGTGCTGGTGAGACGCTGGTGGGAAGCTTTGGTTTGGGTGGCTGGCCGCGATCGCTTTCTCGCCGACCTTGACTCACTCACGCGCCAAGAAAACAAGCTCTCGGCTCTTCTGCGCGGTGTACGTCCAGTCCCCTCTGCCTGTCTGACTTGCTGCCTCGACACTGAGGTCGTCCGCCCTCGCGTGACGTACCACCGCGCTGTCGTCGTGCCCGTCAAAACGTCTGCTCCGTGGTGAAGACATTCGGCGCGAAAGTTACTGGGCTCGAGGCGCTGCCGAAGCGCGAGCCTGTGGTCCAGTTCCACGACGAACCAACTGGCGTGCAAAGCGTAATTTGCAGTTGTTTCCTGAAGCCATGTTCGACACCATGCACTGCAATGAGAAAAAAAAAGTATCCCGCAGCCTGAGTTGCGATCCATCGACCCTCACGTCTCACGTAGCAGTAGCCTCAGGCTACTGCTACGTGAAAGAGTTAATCCACCGACGCTCGCAGTAGATACTTTACGAGTGGCTCCGAAGATAATTTTCAGGGATCCCTGGTCCACTGGCACCTGAAAATTAAAATATCACTGTACTATAATACGCGCGTGCGTGAGCAATATTTCGCTCGCGGATGCCACGCGCCCATGCCGAGGGTAGACGTGATGCTACGTGGCGCCAAGCGGCACGCCCGTCCACCCACGCGCGCTGTCCGAAGCAGAAGATTCCTTTCGTGCTTGAAGTGCGCTGGACTAAGCCCCGCCATCTGCGGGCGTGGAACGCGAGGGTGAAAGTCCAGGAAGGCGGCGGGTGATTGGCACGGCGCCCCATTGTCAAAGACGTCCACACAACCGAGTCGCCTGCCTCCACGTCCTGTTCCGCCTCAACAGCGTCCGCTCAGACCAGCGCAGCCGAGGCGGAGCAGCCTTCCGCGAACACAGTTGCAGCTCAAGTGCGTGGTCGGGCAACCTCCACGCGTCCGAGAGAAGGTCGTCGCAACTCGACAGCGTTTTGGCGTCAGCCTGTTGGATGCTGGTCATCGCTTTTCGAGCCCTACCACTCTTGAGTGCTGTTTGAGCTGGGCCGCAGCCCGCGGCTATCCAAAGTCACTACGAGTTGAAGTCAAGCCCAAGCTCTATGCATGTATAGTATGTACCAGAAAGCTGTAGTATGTACCAGAAAGCTGTGCCAGAAAACTATTCGATCGTAGAGGCCATGGAATGCATTGCACTCGCCGCGCTCGTGACGCTTGCCTAATAATATTTTGCGCAAGTCTCCCTTGATGCTCAAACTGGCAAATGACATTCGTGTTTGCGCAGCTCCAGTATTAGAATACTTCGAAGTACATGTACATGTAGCTCCCGACCCGCCATCTTGTTTTTGGATTTTGACGTCGGCGGCGTCAGGCGAAGATTCACTTGCGAGATGTGAGCCGCGCGCTTCTGGCAGTTAGCCTAACCGTGTTAGAGGGATGAAACGCACACATGCATGTACCGCACCCGTCTGACTGCTAAAACGATGGTATGATTCCTGGGAAGCGGTAGCTAGCTGCGGTACATGTATTATTACATGTAACCATGTCAACTCGAAGAATGTCCTGCACGGCTAGTGCAACTGCACAGCAGCAAGATAAAGAGTGGTCGAGTGGCGAGAAGTATTCACATCCTCGCGTGCGCGACGAGTAGGTGAGCGAGGTCTAAAGTAAAACAGCCTGGCCGTGTTGGGCGATAGTGTACTGACGTCGTTTCCGAAAGAGCACTGATTTTAGTTTCAACCTCCGATCGTCGATATCAGATCTTGCAGGTAGAACTTCAACTTCCCGCTGGTCGTACCGTTCGACTGGATCACTGTGCTTCGTTCGCGCCGGACACTGGTGGGCCCTGTTTGCTCGCCTCGTTCGCGCCGTCGCGCGTTGCGTCGAGACGTCGGTGGTTGCTGCTGCCTCGTCGCACCGTAGTAGCCAGCAGCGGGTGTTTCAGCGCGCCGCCGCCTCGTCTGGCAAAGCTCTTCGGCTCACTTGCAGCGCTGACGAGCGCGCCGCTGCATGGACTGCACCTCCTCAAGCCAGCGTCGTCACACCATCCAATTACATGTGGCGGCCGGGCGAAATGAACTGCAGACAGTGCGCCTCGATACACGCGCGATGAGAAGGCGGTGCCGCGAACGAGCACGACAGCTCGTACTCCTCGCTGACGACGGCTAGTGCAGCGCTCGTCGTGCGCCCTCAACGACATGAAGAGCGTGTCGCGGCCTGACGTGCTTGATGTACTCGTTCACCATGCGGGTCTGCATCGGCTTGAGACAAGCGGTCATCGCATTGTCAAGACGGCGGTGCATTCAAGTGTCGACGAAAGCGCCAGCATCCGTACGTTGCCCGTAAACCAGCGGGCTGCACGTACTTGTAGCTTTTATATTGGCACGTGCTGTTGTAGACGCTTAAGACGCAGCAGCTCCGAGACTCTGGACGCACAACGACACCAACTGCGACGTTGCGTTACTACAAAAGACGTACTTGCCATGGGGGGGGGGGGTTGTGCTGTTGTACGTACAACCAGTACGGCCTCCACACGCACCTTGATATTGCNCCCCCCCCCCCCCCCCCCCCCCCCCCCCCCCCCCCCCCCCCCCCCCCCCCCCCCCCCCCCCCCCCCCCCCCCCCCCCCCCCCCCCCCCCCCCCCCCCCCCCCCCCCCCCCCCCCCCCCCCCCCCCGCTGCTGTTGTACGTACCTCCAGTACGGCCTCCACACGCACCTTGATATTGCTCTCTAGACGCGAGACGAGTCGCTGGACCTCTGTCTTCTCTGCACCTCGCTCGACGAGCGTCAGGGCCTTGCTGATCTTGCGCTCGACGGACTGTAGGCGTTGGGTGTCCTAGTTGAAAACAGAATACGATCGATCGGACTACTGAGTGGTGTGTGTGCCGTTTCCTAGGAAGTCAATTCACGAGAGCGATACCTCTCTGCGCGTGTGCTCGCGGAACTCTTGCTCCCGCTCGACAAGCGCCTTGAGGCTCTCCAGCTCGTGCAGAGCCTGCCGCATCTCCACGAGGTCGTCCAGAGCCTGCTGGAACAGCGCCGTCTGGCGTTTCCCCTTGATCTCCACGTCTCGAACTTGTCTTGAGAGCGCTTTCAGCGGCTCTGGGGGATAGATACATGCGCCACAACAGTTTAATGTGAGCAAACTGAAGGCAATAGTCTCACTGGTGACAACAGTGTAGACGATCCGTCCTTCACCTTGTGTGTCTCCATCGAGCTTCTTGACGTAGTCAACCATGCGCTGCTGGAAGGCCTCGAGCTTCTGTGCACACTCGGCCGCGGCATCCGTTGATCTGGCGTCCAAGGACGACACAGTGTACTCCACGGCCTCCACGAAGGTCTTTGCATGCTCCTGCTGCTTCTCCACGAGCAGTTGAGTCTGGCCAAGCTGCACACGCATCGTCTGCATCAGCTCTTGGTGTCGCTCAACCTGCTCCGTCAGTGCCTGGCAGTCACGCGCTTGGTGACGGAGGCGAAACTCAAGACGCTCCAATGCCAACTTGACGTCGGTGAGTCGCTGCTCCGACTGCACCTGCAGTGCCTGGAGTTGCGTGGTGCCTTGCTGCTCGATACCCGACGTCTTGTCCATGACGAGCTCGGCTAGCGTACCCATGGCCGTCTTGTTAGCTGCGACCTGTGCACTTGCAAACTCTTGATCGCTTGCGAGTTGGCTCTCTACATGCAGTTGACAACAGCAATTAGGATACTCTCACTCAGCTCCAGCCGCCCGAACCAGTCTGTCTGCCTTACCAACGGCCTGGTGCCTCCGTGAGTCCTTTTTCAGTTGGGTCACTGCTGCAGCGAGCTCCATAAACTCTGCTCGCGTCACCTGACGCGCGTTTGCATCTGCCGACAGCGTTGAAGAGGCGATAGAGCTCGTGCCGCCGCTCTTGCGCTTGCTCGACGACCCTTTTCGTACGAGAACCATGTCTTTTCCAGCGGAGTCGTTGCAACTTTCTTCATTTCCACATCCGTCGTGGGGCGTTTCGACGCGAGTAATTCGGTCTCTTGGGCACAGAAGACGCTGCAAAAGTTGTGTTGGGCAGCGCTCGTCTACTGCCATCATGGGCTGCTCTCGCCCGGGAGCTGTGGGTAAGTTTTGCTCTCGCACTCCCTTGACACTTCGAGTTCGAGACTAATTTTTTCCTGAAAATGTTGGGAAGCTGTGACGTTCTCGCTGGTCGCCGGACTGCTGTCGCTCTCCAGCCTTTTGCTGCCGTATTGGTCGGAGATCACCGTTGTCGGTAGTTCTGGCAGCGGGAGCGATGGAGAGATCTCATCCAATCTTGAGGTGACGTTCGGGATATGGGGCGCGTGCGTGATGATTCAAAACCGCACGGTTGGCGATTCCGTGCGCGGGTTCCTCATGCAACCAGCCCATTCACACACTGAAGCCGCTGAAGCAACGTTCACCTGTGCTTCGTTCTTCCAGGAGGGTGTGGTGGGTATCCACTGCGAGGCTGCCCACGGATTCTCCGATGGAAGGTGCTCGCGCTCCGAACGCAGCACTCCGAGCAGCCTTTGTGCGGCTGACCGGCCTGTGGACATGCTGCTTCTCGCTTGGGACGAGGACCAAGACCGCGGAACGGTTCACGCCTCAGCTGATGAACGCCAGCAAGTTGCGGCGTGGCTCGGCCGATTCCTCCCGGACATGTGCGGAGCTCCGGGCCACGCCACGGTCGTCCTGTCGGGGATGTCAACGGCGTGTTCCGCGTTCGCGATTCTTTTGCTGCTCCTGGGCGTGATCTTCGACAACTTGGAGTCCCGAGTGGTGCACGGCGGAGCGATGACAACGCTGGTTGCAGGCGGGTTGCAGGCCGCGCTCATCGGCGTGTGGATGTTCGAGACTCACGTGCTCCACCACGAGGGGAACCACTTCGGCACTGCGTTCTATCTGAGTATTGCGAGCATTGGCGGCCACGCGACGGCGTATGTCGTTGCCATGCGCCACCTACGCATCGAGAAGGACGCACTGGTAGAGCTTGGGCTGCTGGAGGACGATGACGAGTCCATTGACGACATCTTCAAGACAAAAAAATTGGCGGATGACTGGGACGATACGGACAGTGACGCCAAAGCTTCGTCGCCGCGCAAAGAGGACACGCGCAGACAAGTGGAGCGGGTAGTGTAGTCTATAGTCTGCATCATACACGACAGTCAGAAGTATTTGCTGTATTGACCGCAGCTGATTCTCGTTGAGACTTTCGCACTCGACTCAGTCCTGTAGCATGTCGACAACGGTATCGGCGATGGCAAGCGAGGCCGTAAGACCAGGCGACTCGATGCCGCAAAGATGCACGAGGCCCGGTATGCCGTGGGTGTGTTTATCCTGGCATTCATTCGAACGACGCAACCAAAAAACAACAAATACACGTTAGATCGAGCAAACGCGACCCAAGGCCACACTAGAGTGGACGTACCGCGATGTAGAAGTCCTCAAAGATCTCGCCGTTGATCGCAATCTTGGGGCGAATGCCGCAGTAGTCCGCTTCCAACATGTCTGCGTGGACTTCGGGCCAATAGGCGCGGATTTTCTCGGCAAATTGTTCTGCATTCGACGGGTCAGGCTGATACTCGATACGGCCGACCCACTGAACGTCCGGCCCAAAGCGCACATTGCCTGCCAGATCAACCGTTGCGTGCACACCGAGGCCGCCAACCTCAGGGATCGGGTACACCAAGTGGCTGGACGAGAAAAAGGACCGTATCAACACAAACTCGTTAGCTGCAGAGCACACTACAACGGAGGCAACAGCAGTAGTATCAAGGCCAATTCACTCGTACCTGAACGGACGGTTCTTCGGACTCAGCTTGAAGTACGTGCCCTTGGCGAACCGGTCCGGTACAGAAGGCCGAGGCAGCGTCGACGGGCGCTCAACGCCTGGAGCCACCAGCTCGTCCAGCAGATTCGGCGCAAACATTCCAGTGGCGTTCACGAAGTAGTCGCACGCCACCTCCTGCTCCTCCCTTCCGCCGTTCTGCGTGGCCTTGATCACGAAGGTCTTCGCCTTTGCCTCGTAGTGACCTCCCTGAACCGCCGTCGCACGCGCCACCACCGCGCCACGGGTCTCTGCGTCGCCCTGCAGCGCCAGCATCATTGCGTGCGAGTCCACGATGCCCGTGGAGGGTGAGAACAGCGCCTCATTGCAGTCCACCAGCGGCTCAACAGCGCGCGCCTCGCTCTGCGTCAGCAGCTTCAGGTCGCCCACGCCGTTCTGCAGCCCGCGCTTGAGGATCGACCGCAGCTGCTCGGACTGGTGCGCGTGCGCCACAATCAGCTTGCCACATCTCGAGAACGGCACGCCGAACTCTTCGCAGAAGGCGTAGAGCTTTTCTCGCCCTGGAACGCAGAGCGAGGCCTTCCAACTGTCCTTGGCGTAGTAGATCCCCGCTGTGTCCGTCCGTTCGTCATTGTAGCCGTTATTATCAGATTGAAGTTCAGATTGGGTGCACCACACCACCGTACCGTGCACGACCTCGCTGTTGCGCGCGCTGGTCTCCTGCCCCACGAGCGCGTTGCTCTCGAGCAGCAGCACCTCCATGCCGCGGCAAGCCGCCGCTCGCGCCACTGCCAAGCCCACGACGCCCGCTCCGGCTACCACCAGCGTCTTCGCCGCCATCACCCCCGCGGAATCAGATCTCCCTCACCTTCCAATATCTGTCCCACAATCAGTGTCCACCACACTATAATTACGTGCTACACACCATCCGGTGTTTGACGACCAACCAAAACACCGCAAGTTGCTGTTCCTGCGCAATGAGCGACTCGGAGAACGACGTGCTGGCGTACGAGGAGGAGGCGGCGGCGCCCGACGTGGAGCTGGGCTTCGTGTGTGACGAGCCCGTGGCCATCGACGCCAAGCCGCTGCACTGCGAGCCGGACTGGACCAAGTGGGACGGCGGACAGGTCGGCGGACGGCCGAGCTGGCTGGTACCGTCCACCTCGGGCATCCCGTCCACCGCGCAGCTGCAGTGCGTGGAGTGCAACTGTCCGTTGTCCTTCTTGCTGCAAATTTATTGTCCGCTGGACGACCAGGAGGACGCTTTCCACCGCAGCCTGAGCGTCTTCGTGTGTCGCTCTCCGGGCTGCAGCCGCCAGGGAGACGGCAAGGCTTTCCGCCTACAGCTGCCCAAGCACAACGCGTTCTACGCTGCTGAAGGCGGCGCCCAGGAGCTCAAGGCCGTCGAGAGCGAGGTGGACCTTTGCGCGCTCTGTGGACAACGCGCGACGTTCACGTGCGGCGCGTGTCACGTGGCCCAGTACTGCAGCAAAGCGCACCAGAAGGACCACTGGACGGCAGGAGGACACAAGCAGACGTGTGCACAATGGTGAGTGCGGGGGGTGGTGGAAGACACTTTTTTGTGATGCAGCTGCAGCTGACGGCGGTTGGTTGTGGACAGTTTGGAGACGCACGCGTTGGTGGAGTCGGAGGAGGCGAGGCACAAGAGGATCGCCAAAGGGTCCAAGTGGCTCTTCCCCGAGCAAGATCTGGAGATCGACCATGAACCGGACAGCAGGGAGGCGGCCAACGAGTTCGAGGCCAAGATGATGGCCGAGTTCGAGAAGAGTGAGGCGATGGTCGGGTATGTGAGGTCGATGAACGGCACCTGACGTTTGTCGTTGTTGTATTCTTTAGACAAGGACAAGGAGGAGGAAGGTGAGGAGGACGAGATGGATATGGATGTGACCCAGCAAGAGCTGAACGAGGCTCTGGGCCACACGAAGGACCAGGACCCGCAGTACGTGCGCTTCCTTACGCGCGTGGCTCTTGCGAAGGACCAGGTGCTGCGGTACTCTCGCTGGGAGAACGAGGCCGTGCTGTGGGTGCACTCGGAAGGCGTCCACACTGGCCACGTGCCGTCCTGCGAGCGATGCGGTGGCGAGCGCAAGTTCGAGTTCCAGGTGCTCCCGCAGCTGCTCAACTACCTGGGCGTGGACCAGCAGAGCTCTCTGGGCGACATGACGTCGCGCACTTGCGAGTGGGGGACGCTCGCCGTCTACACGTGCGCACAGAGCTGCCCACTGGAGACGCAGTGCGCCCAGGAGTTCCTGCACTACCAGCCTGCATACGCTGGCACCAGCTAGAGCCGCAAGCAGACCAGGCATCCAGGTCGGCCTTAAGCATCAAGAGAGAGCTCCATATTTTTAGTCAAGTCGTCTCGCTGTCTGATGCCGGGGTCGTGTTGCGTCTTCGCGAGGTTGCAGTGGAACTATACTATTGATAGGGCTCGACCGGCATGTCTGAGCTCTCGAGTCTCTTAGACGTGTGGTCAAGCCTCGACAACAAGATTCACTCGGACATTGACAGATCAGCCTCAGAAGCGCCAAGTTTCCGGCCCTTGCGCCTCAAGACAAGCGGAAGGAAGGAATGTCGTCGCTGCGTGTGCGCACCAAGAACAAACTGCTGACTGCTTTCGGCGCAGCCAAGCCCAGCACCAACGTGGCGTACGACCTGGCCTACTCGGACTTCGAGTCGACCCTGCAGCGGCTCACGACGCTCGACGCGGCGCTCAGGAGCTACGCTGGGTCGCTCAAGACCTTCCACGGCGCGGCGAGCTCGGTGGTTGGCGCTATCGACGGGCTGTCATCGGGAGGCACCGGCACGGCCAGCTTCCAGCAGAGACCCGTTGGCGCCTCGGACATGCAGCAGTTCGCCGGCGAGGCTCGCGTGGCCTGCGCCGACGTGGATATGATGGTGCTGCAGGAAACCTACGCTCGACTCGAACAGGAGGTGCTGATCCCCGTGAAAGGCTGGCTGCAGCACGCGCGCAGTCTCCAGAGCGAGGCGACAGCTTTCCAGGAGCAGAAGGCGCTCTACGACCACTACGCGCGCAAGGTGGCGGCTTTGCGTGAAGGCCACGAGAAGCGTGCCAGCAACGGCAAAAGCGAGAAGACCAAGGACTCGGAGCGCATGTTCCGCAACGAGCAGAAGCTGGCGGCCACGACGCAGGAGTACACGCGGCGCTCGGACACGGTGATCCGCGACCTCCGCGCGTTCGTCATGTCCCGAGACGCGGCGTTGGCGCCGCTGCTTCGGCGTGTGCTGCGCGGCCGCGTCGTTTACGCCGAGCGGATGCACGAAGCCACGGGCCGCATCCGCGCGTTGATCGAGGACGGCGTCGAGGAGAGCGACGACGGCGGCGTGCTGGGCCAATTCTCGACCGTGGCGCACAACGGCGGCCACGTCGGGTCCGAGGCCATCATGGCAGCCGCGACAGCCCCCGTCCCGCCCCCGTGCACGGTGCGGAAGTCTTCGTTCGAGGAGTTCGTGGGCGACTCGCCTCGGAACGGCTCGAGTCACAGCAGTCCGCACAAGTGTGCGTCGACGGGTGCCGGCTGGGATGTCTTTGCGTCGCCTCCGCCACCGGAGAACGAGATGCAGACGCCGTCGCCTACGAACGGAGGAGGCTACGCGTTCTCGGAGCCGCACTACACGCCGCCACACGCCGTGCCGCACTTTATGACGGTGAACGCACCGTCGAACGCCGCCGTGGCCAGATCCTGGGGAGACGAGTTCCCTGCACCGGTGTTTTCGACCATGCCGTCGTCTGCTGGGATGGCGATGGTACCAAGTCCGCCTCCGTCACCCACGTCGGTGGCAACGAACCCCTGGGACGCCTTCCCTCCGGCGTCGGCCCCGTCGGCGGATTCCTACCCCAGTGGACAATGGGGCGGCTCCGTCTCGGGCCAGAACCCGTTCCAGCAAGTGCCGGTGGCCGAGTTCCGCGAGATGCACGTGAGTGCCCTCGGTGGCGAAGGCGGCTCGTTTCGCTAGGGTAGTTGGGGCTCCTCCTGTCCCCGTGACAAGCTAATGAAAGCAGTCGGTAAGCGATACAAAGCCCTCGATCTACTTTACATTGGGGTTCGTCGATGAGTATGCTGTTGGTAGGAATGAATCCTTGATTCGTCGCGACTGGGTGCTTTGTTGTGGACTACTCGTGGCAGTATACCCTGCATTGGGGGAGCCGATACCTGCCGCTGCGACTGGTTCAGGCCGTGTTCGAGAGCAGAGAACGGGACCGCGAAAGCATTGCTCTCGGGGGTCACGTATGCCGCTTTCGAGGGAAAGCTGGACGTGATTGAGTGGCTGTGTGCACGGGGGGAGGTCAACTCGGGACACGCGAATTCCTTGGAGATCGGAATCCGCTGACTGCAGCAGCACAATTCGGACATCTCGACGTGATGAAATGGTGCGTAGGTCAAGGGATTGACGTGAACGACAACGACAACAAAGGCTTCACAGCTTTGGTGCTAGCCGCAAGTCGAGGGCACTTCGCTACCGTGCAGTGGCTGGTTGAGCAGGGCGCTCAGGTGGAAAGGCACGATGGAAATGGCAACACAGCGCTACTTTGCGCTGCAGGCATCGGCCACTTGGAGATGGTACAGTACTTGGTGGGGGAACGCACTCACGTGAATGAAAAAGATGACGATGGGAAGACCGCGCTGCATTGCGGAGCCGAAGCTTCCGAGGAGAACGTCGCTGTTGTGCAGTACCTCTTGGACAAGGGACTCGAGAGTTCTGCCACTGAGAAGTGGGGGCGAACTGCTCTGCACTACGCTAGCACATCTCAAAACTTTGAGCTTGCCGAGTTCTTGCTGAAAGAGTGCTTCCGGAACGGCAAACCGCCCATGGCAGACTTGTGGCGTACACTCTTCGAGGCGGCCAAGGGAGACCGTCTGGACCTGCTCCAGTTCTTGGTCGAATACAACGTGGATGTTCGCCACAAAACGTTTCGAGGAAGAACTAGGCAGCAGCTACCGGCGCTGCTAAGGCGGTTGAGTTCTTGCTGAGTCACGGCGTAAATCCAGCTGAAGCGGACAAATTCGGTGCGACGGCTGTGCTTGAGGCAAGCCAGCACGGTCACACGAGCGCTTTATCTGTTCTACTGGAAGCTGGCGGAAGCATTGTGGACCTGAATTTTGCCGGCCAGACCGCGCTACATCTCGCAGCGCAAGGTGGACACGACGACGTCGTAGATCTGATGCTGAAGCGAGGCGCTGATATCGACGCAAGCGATAAACGCGGGTGGACCTCACTGCATAGCGCCGCAGCGGCCGGTCATGCTCACGTTGTGAAGACGTTGATTGATCACGGTGCCACGCTGCATTCCAGGACAATTTCCTGGCGTACGGCGGAGGTTTTAGCACTGCAACACGGCCATTCGGATGTGGCCAGCTCTTTGAACAGCGACTCTGAAGTTCTAGGTGCACTGACAAGTGCTGAATTCGACAATTACAAGGAATATCTGCTGGACCCCATGGACGTGCACTTCAACTCAATTACCACTTTTATACAGGACAGCTCGGAAGGTTCGTGGCTGGACGCGCCAATCGATGTCAAGCTGAGAAAGCAAGAGTGGTGCTCTCAATCGTTCGCTGAAGCACTCGATCGGTGGTCGAGCTTAAACCACCCGCACGTCATGAAGCTGTTCGGCTTCTGCCACGGCACTGGCGCGAGCAAGGAGCCCTACTTCGTCTACGAACGCCCAACCTACGACTCGATGTATGATTGTCTTTACGATGGCGAGCCAGTGACGACGATCCAGGATGTCTGGGACAGGATGTACGAGGCAGCTCTGGGCTTGCAATATTTACACGACCGCAACATCGTTCACGGACACGTTTGCAGCTACAGCATCGCCGTGGCTTCGAACGGAGTGGCGAAGCTCCACGTGCTCGATGGTGTGCAGAAAGAGTTTGCATCCACTCCAGAAACGCTCGCTGGGTTGCCGCCTACCTTCGATTCCGACGTCTTCGCTTTTGGGTTGGTCATCGTCGAATCCATCACCCGAAGTTCTCTGTGCTACCAAGTCGACTGGGATCATTTTGACGACGCTATTTTGTCTGGAAAGCTTCCTAAGAAACCTGACAGCATGACCAGTATCCGTGGGGACTGGTGATGAATCCCGTGGTGGAGTACTACGTGCTCAAGCAAAAGCGCATTCCTCAGCGCCCTCCAAAGAACTGCAGTCAAGAGGCTTACGCTTTAATGGAGCGGATGTGCCGCTTTGACCCGGACAAGCGGATCGGCATGAATGAAGTTGTCGACGGACTGAAAGGACTGCGCTGACTTCTCCCGTCTACTTGTTGCGAAGTGATTGCTATCGTGTATTCCCAGTCCTTGCCAGCGAGTCATACCCACGTAGCTCTCACTTCACGTAGAAGTAGTAGCACTTCTATTCTCCTTGACAAACCTGAACACTTTCGTGGAGTCTTTGTGCTCGTTCAGGACGCCAGCGGATATTTTCCTCCAGGTACCGTCCACTTTGCATCTCGCGCAGTCGCGATACCGCTCGCTTAAAAGCAACCTTCAGGTCTTTCAGCGCAACGAGGTTCCCCACGTCCAAGCCGGCCCTCTGCGCTGGACCGTAGGCACCTACAGCTGCGTCCCAAGAGCTGGTAGTTGGCACGCCCACGGCTGCGTTCTCCTTGTTCACACGCTGCTTCTCCTCCTCGATGGCAGAAGCACTGTTGGCTCCTTCTGACGCCGCACGAACACTTTCGTCGTCAAACAGGAAGATACCTCGAGGCTCGGCAGCTTCGGATGATACCACAAGACGCGTGCGGTGCTCGTATAACTCGTCCACAAGGAGGATAAACCGCCGCGCTTGGTCGTGCTGCGCCATACTCAGGGCCGGTACAGCGTCAAGCACCAGTGTGTGGAAGCATTCTGCTATCGCCTTGTAGTCTGCCGCGCCCTTCTCCGTATCACACAACCAACTGAAGGACGCACGACACACGCCACTCTTGGCGCGGCCTCGGACGTCCAGTGAACGCCCCATCATCACCGGAACACGCAGCGCTTCGTCCTGAACAGCGCCACTGCTCTCGCCACCATCTTCAGCCCCAAGCAGCAGCAGATCCTGGTACACAGCATCCATCTTCTGCTTCGTAGCCGCGGTTAGCGGCGACAAGAACGTCTCCTCGCCTCCCACAGGCTCGCAGAGGAAGCGGTAGTCCACGTCCGAGTCCATCGACACCACTCTTGTGTGGCGCGCCAGTTGGTCCAGGAACGGCACAAAGTACTCTCGGTTCGTGCCGTCCTTGTACAATTCCTAGCAGCGCAACAACACCCAGCACCGTCAGCTCCCAGCACCCACCAAACCCCGCACTCTTCCTACCTGTGGCGGGGTATTCGACGTCGCGACCATCACCACCCCACGTGCGAAGAACACACCGAAGAGTTTCCTCATGATGAGCGCGTCCGCCACGTCTGTGACTTGGAACTCGTCGAAGCACAGCAGGTGGCTCTCGTCCGCGATAGCGTGCGCCACCTGCAGCACAACATCTCGACTCTCGTCCAGCACAATGTGTCTCTGTCTGCCGTAGAGCGCCAACTGCCTCTTCTTCTCCTGGTTGAGCCGCGTCTGCACCTCCAGCATGAACGCGTTGAAATGCACGCGTCGCTTGCGCTGCACCGTGGCGCCTCGGAAGAAGAGGTCCAGCAGCAGCGACTTCCCCGTCCCGACGCCCCCGTGGACGTATAAACCTCGGGGAACGCTCACCGTCTGCCCCTCAGCGTCACCTTCATCTTCCCTCCCTTTGTCTGCTGTGTCCTTCTCTGCTGGATACTGGAAAACGGGCAACGCGTAGCCGTCCAGGCGAGAATGCAGCTTGTCCAGGAACCGACGGGCGATGGCCGCCTGTTTGGCGTCGAAAAGCAGGTCCCCGCTTGTCACGAGCGCGTCGTACGCTGCAGAGGGCTTTGCACGTGAAATTGGGAGAGAACCGATCCATCGCGAAGGGGAACGGATGCCGGGGAGGCAAGAACGGAGCCGATGAACGGGGAGCATGGCGGTGGTCACGATTGCTCGTCCGCGATGAGGTCTCTGATACTATATCATGGCATAAACCTATGCAATAGCATGATGTAAAAGGGTAATCAAAAGTGATTATGGACTATAACGATAAATGGCTACATTTGGAGACTGGTGGCTCTATCAGACAAAGTTGGTGCTGTAGTTGTCCTTGATGACCAGCTCGCTCATGGGTCCGGACGCATCTTTGACGGTGCTTCTCATCTTGAACGCTACTTGTTTCTGCAGCTGGGCAGCGTCGCGTTTGGCCACGACGATCGAGTGGACGAGGGTGCAGGCAGTGCAGAAGACCGTCACACAGGCGGCTACCACGGTTCCGTACATTGGAGGACCGTAGACGCTGGAGGTGTCGTCGGAGTCGGAGGAAGACGATGAGTCCGAAGCTGCTTCCGTGCATCGAGGACCCGTCCACGAGTCCGATGCACATTCGCACCGCCCATCCGAGCACTTGCCAGTCACGGTGCCAGTCGTTGAGATGGTGCAGTCCGCGTTTGAGTCACAGAAGGCCATGCCCGAGACGGCCGTGTCCGGGTTGTCGTCGTCGATGTAGTCGTCGTTGTTGTCCTCGATCCACTGCTTGGTCGGGTGCGAGTCGGGGTCACAGCC
>JAGDFM010000120.1:78263-95157 GCA_019155715.1 Phytophthora pseudosyringae | reverse complement strand
CCCCCCCCCCCCCCCCCCCCTCCCCCCCCCCCCCCCCCCCCCCCCCCCCCCCCCCGCCCCCCCCCCGCCCCCCCCCCCCCCCCCCCCCCCCCCCCCCCCCCCCCCGTCCTGGAGACGCTCGGCTTGAGCTTGCTCATAGCTCTGTCCTATGTTTTCCGTTACTGAAGGGTTTACCAAATCCGGCACGTCCGAAACCTTAATCCGGCGCAGTGCCAGTTATTTTGCAAAGTGCCGGTATTAAGAAGGTCTGTCGTAGTCGCTAGCGGATGGAAATGCTTGGTATGGTAGACGTAGGTGACCAAATCGGTATGAAATCGCATTTTTTTAAAAAAAAAGATTCGGCATTTAACAATGCCGAATCGGTAGCCACTGACTGTCACTACATGGACATGTGATACCGATAAATCTCGCGCTGTGCCGGCATCAAGGAACGAGGCAACCGCCTCTACTTCTCTACGAACCAACCTTTCGCTTCTTGTATGTTCGTATGTTTCATCCGACCTGTTCACACTGCCCAACACGGTTTCTGGGTCCGGGTCCGTCCTCACCATTGCTCCTATATCGCTTGGTTTGCCGTCGTTCACGCTTAGCCGCTAGAATAGGCGCAGTCTTCTCACCGTTGAGCTCAATTTCTTAATCTACTGGTATAGACTACTACTTTTCGTAGAGAATGAGGTGCCTTAGCAAATATCAATTAATAGTTGTCAATGAGAGACCACGGGGAAGGGTGTACTACGCTGAAGCTTTCTTGGGGTCGGCAGTACAGCTACATTTCTACTATTAGCTTGTCGATTTAAAGCAACGTTGTAAGCTATTTATTGCGTTGTAAACGCGTTTCGCGAGCTGTCTTGCCACCACAGTGGAGTCAACTTTCGCATAAGTCGGATTAGCTCTACTATACTATATTTTATTTCGGCCACCAGCACTGGTTGCCGTGCCGACACCTGACTGCTGTCGTTCACAGTCTCGATACACTGCTATCGCCTTCTCAAAACTTGTTCATACTAGTTCTCGCAATCACATTCGCGTCAGCATACCGCATCAAAATCAACCTATCAGGTGGTTACCGCATACGAATACCGTCACACTGTTTACTGCTTTGGCGTTTAAAATGCGATTTCATACCGATTTGGTCATTTACACAGACTAGGCACTCTGTCCAGCGAAATCAAAAAAAAATATAGCCATCATCAGAGCACTCGCGCAAAAGTTTATGGTTTTGGTGAGAGAAGGGAGCGCAAGGAGCGTCGTCCGTCCTGTATACCGTGGCGAGCTGCTCGAGCACGAACGACCGCTAGCCGAGGCAAAAGGTGTTGGCAATTGAGTGTCCACGCGGTTTAACAGAGCATTTCTTTGCCGCGTTCGCCAGCTTTTCAGAGAAACGAGCCACTACATGTATACATCTTGTATACGCATTGAAGTGGGCTGCCGATCTTCTTCGAGGCACGCCACACAACCCACGAAGGCGCTACCTGTACGTGCATAACAGCCCACCTCAGGAACTTCCTGGCGACCGCGCTATCTCAGCTCACTTATGGCCGTAGACGTCCTTCTCGTTTTAATGTCATCACGCTTCCTGGATGACCAATCGCATGGGAAGCGATTAATGCTGCCAACTTCTGTTCGCAAATGGGGTCGTCAACTTGGTTTTCGCCATACGCGTTAAAGGAGATTGCCACCACTGATGCGCTCTTAGTATTTCCAGTGGCAAGCTGGAAGCAATCAGTCCTCTGCGGCCACGGAACAAGCACCAAAGTCCGAGCCGAATTCTGGATTCGTTTTCTGGTTTCCAGCGGGTATTACTCCCAAAGTCTTCCGGCCAGTAACTCATCAACGTCAGTATTCAGCCCGCACAAGAGCGTCGTCGCCGGGACTGGGAATTCACAAAACATAATACTTCCTAAAACAAGGCAATGCTACCGGTATTTAATGAAACCCACGGAATCAGCGTTAAACGTCGTCCATCCCTGCTCGACGCATAGCAAGTATGCGCATGATCAGTCTGGCACTGATCTCTTCATCGGATATTTCCGATCCAACTCCATCGCCCGAGTCATCGTTCTCCTCGTCCTCGGAGCTCTCGCCGTCCGAATCGCTAATATCGTACCACTGCAGCTGTTCCGAGACGGCATTCGCCATACCACTGCACTCTTCGAACAGCTCATCTGTGAAACAACGCAGGAAGCGTGAGTAACTCTCGTGAGATGTTGCAGCCTCACTGAAGTGCATCAGGCTGCGTACCTGTGATGTCGCTGTACACGAAAGGCTCTTGTCCAAAGTTGAGGTGCAGCGCGTCGTACGAGTCCAAACCAACTGTCGGGTACCAGTTCCGATGTTCGCACTCCAAATACGCGCCATCCTCGCCAGATATTAGCTCGCCATTGTTTGTAAAAAACGCAAAAATTGACCCTGTTCTTGGGTTGATGCGGATTCCGCAGCCAACTGTGCGACCAGCCTTGAACATCGGACCAAACGGCCGACCCTGCTTAGAGTATCATCCGATTTCAGCGTACAAATTAGCATCTCCACAGACAACCAGCATAGACAACACCACCAACCTCAAATGGTGTTCCGTGATAGTATCGACCGTCATCACCATGATATCCGTACGACCTCCGTGTCCATCCTGGTTGCTTGCCCACCAGTGGGAACTTGGAATTTACCAGGCCAATAGACGTCATCGAATCTTGACCAAACATGGAAGGGGCTCTAACATGTCGATTCTGTCGCTTTGACAGGCTCAGCTCAAAGTATCCTCCAGGAACCACGCCGACCTGAAACACCGGTCGTGTTTGTCCCTGTGCTTTGTCTTCTTCCGTTGGGTTGCGCTTGTACACCGCGACATGGAACGTCATCGGGAATGGCATATTGGCTCGAACGCACCGGTCGTCCCCCAGCATGCCTCCGTCCAAAGCAAAGTCGACCGAGTGCGACTCCATCAAGTCCGGCGCCTGCAGCGAAACAATGCTAGCACACCACCAACATGTCAAGTACAAAATTCCAGCTGAAATGCTTAGAACCATCAACGCATACACACCGATGGTATGCATCTGTGTATCCAAGAGCCTTTTGCGTCTCTCTTATATCTGCGTAGGACGGCACGGGGATGACGGCGTGGGCCAGCAACTGGAACTTGCGACTCTCGGTGCACGAACTGCCAACAGTTTACCCACGACGTGGTCAGCTTTTCACTGCCACTTGTTACGCTTTCTATCGATAATAATTATTTTGCAATGGACCTGGGGAACAGTGCGTCCAGGGTTGCGTTGATTTGCAGCAGCGCGGCGCCCTGCGCCACGCCGGCCAGCGGGAAGTTGAGCGCCTCCCAGCGGCGGCGGAAAATGCTCTTCCAGATGGTCGGGAACCGCGGCACCACGTCTCGAGCCACCGCGGACGACGCCACAGTGAGCGACTCGACGTCCCGCGGCGCGGCGAAGCTCAGGACGTGCGCCAGGAGCTCGTCGCCCAGGTCGGAGAGGCCAGTCGCCATGCCCCACTCCAGCGAATCTGAAAATATCCATGAACAGCATATCTCGAAAGGTTTGTATCATGTTGAATAGGATTATCAGATTTCCGATGGCTACCGATGGGCCGTGGTACGTACTCACGCAGTGGCCAGGCGACGTCGCTCCAGGACGTTGGCGATGAAGACGTCGATGCAGTTGCGGCTCACGGCGCGAACTCGAGCTTTGTTGGCGTTCTGCAGCATCTGGCGAGCAACAAGAGCGTTCGTCCCCATGCACTCGCCGAACAGCTCGTCTGAATCAAGCCAATTGTTAATTTGACACTTTTGCAGCATATACCACACTTGAGGCAAAGCTTACCGATCACGTGGTCGTACTTGAACGGCTGCTGGCCGAAGTTTACGTGGATGGTATTTGGGGAGTCGAGGCCCACCGCAGGGAACCATTCACGCTCGTTGTCGCATGGAATATACCGACCAGCATCTGGAAGATAAGGTGCTGTTATGGAGGGAGGTTAGACGTTACGGTAACAGATGCGTTTGGAGATATGCAAAAGCGTACTCACATGTAATATTGGTTCCGTTGTGCGTGAAGAAAACACGTCGATCCTTGTCCTGTGTGCTGCGACGAATGCCACAGCCAACAGTATCTTCCACGCCAAACCGCGGGCCAAAAGGCTTCCACTGAGGTTTCCACACACATACAATTAGCATGAGTTCAAAGAGGTCTTTCAACCGTGCACAAGCAATACACTTACAGGGAACGCCGAGTAGACTTTTCCGTTGTCTCCATGGTACCCGAATGACGGGATTGCCCATCCCGGTTGTTTCCCCACCAACGGAAAATTTAATGGAACCAAGCCGATTGCTGTCATTTCCACTCGCCCATTCCTCGTCGCGTGCGGACTCGGTCGAGATACAGGGTCCGAGATGCTAATTTCAAAGTAGCCACTCGACGTCGCACCAATATGGTAAACGAACGATTCCTTCTTGCTCGAAGCGTCTTGCACCCGACGCTTGAAGACCGCAATGTAGAACGACACCGGGAATGGCAAGTTCGCGCGCACCGATCGGTCGTTACCAAAGCGTTTGCCATCAAAAGCAAACGTCGTTACCGCACCAACGTCGTCTTGGTCCTCACCATTCTTCGTCTCCAACGGAGCAATTCTGCCGACCACGAAAAAACAAACATCAGAAAAGAAACAACAGCACCAAACAACACAGGACGAACACCTACCCGTGGTGGGTATCTGAATATCCCCACGAGCGCTGTGTCTCTCCAATATCCATACCCGATGGTAGCGGGACAATTACACGCGACAGCAGTTGGAAGACTCGCGTCTCCGTGCACTCACTTCACGAAAACCACAGGTTCCAGGAAATTGTCAATGTTTCCACCCTCTCCATCACTTTGTTAACCTCTTATTACAATTGCACTCACAGTGGGAAGAGTGCACGCAGTCGCGCGTCGACCACGAGGTTCCTACCATCCTCGTTCACGTCGTCCAGCTGGAAGTTGAGCTCTTCCCATTGACGAACGAATAGGACGCGCCAGATCTCGGGGTACTGCGGTAGCAGGTGCAGCGCCACCAGTCGGGAGGCCACCGTCACGGCCTCCACGTCTCTAGGCGCGGCAAATCTCAGCACGTTTGCCAGCAGGTGCGTCGGCATGGTGGCGGGGGGTCGCGAGTACTAGTTCAGCGAAAAACGGTTGTGGTGTGCGCCACACCACTACAACTTCAACATGGGCGGGCAAACGTGCCACTATGAATTGACGATGTATGTCATGGAACTACATGTAATATGTCACGGAACTAATATATTCTAGAGGTTGTTGGACCGCGTGCGCTGCAGCTGCGGAAGTTGTTCCACCTTTTGGAGTTCCACGCGCAGCTCGCTCGTCTCGCGTTTTGATGCTGCGAGGTCGCCCGCGAGCCGGCGATTCTGCAGTGCCAGCATGCGCACCTGGTGCTGCAGCTCGACGAGCGCGCGATCTTTTGGCAAATGCATCGTAGACGAGGAATCGGAAGAGCCCGTGGCGGAAACTCGGATCGACTTGAGCGCTGCGTTGACCGTAAATGTGAGATCGTCGCGAAGGCGGAGCTACAGTGCATGGGAAAGCGGGTGATCAGTAAGAGCTACATAAGTGTGAATAGCAACACGTGCGGAGACTTCTGTACCTGCTTTTGATGGTCGATTTGTGTTGGAAGCGGGTTCGGCTGGTCAGAACCGATTGCGGTGGATACGACAACCTGGCCATGCAGCAGAATGTGTCAGTGTCTTGGCGAATGCCACCATTCATCAGATGAGAAATACCTCAGCGCTAATATCACCAGTCTCGTAGCTCGTCCATACAAGTGCCGCTAGCTGTCATCACATCAAGTTACCCGCGTAAGCTCGCTCGTTCAATTATCGGGCGAGCACGAGGCAGTGCGATGACTCACCCTCTTCTTCTTCCTCTTCGAATCCAGATCAATTCCAAAGTTCTTGTAGTACTCCTCCCGAACGGAAGGCCGCGTATGTTGTTTAAGTCCGTCGTATACCTTGCCCCGCTCTCCTTTCATTCTCTTAGCAGTCTGTTGGCGGCAAATATTATCGTTAGATAGTGATTGTGAACGTAGGACCGGTATGCTCACTTACAACTTCCTTGAGGTTCTTTTGAGGGTTTTTTGCTCTCGGGCTTACGATCCATTTAATCGCAGTAAATGCAGATCCCCGGGCCTCAGTATGCTTCGTGGTGTCTTGAGGACTCACGTCGGAGTAGCTGCACCTATCCGTGACGTCGGGAAAGGATTTTCCTTCAGAAAAATATGCATTAAGCCGAGCTTCTTCTTCATGATAAACCTGAGCAAGTGCACAAAGAGAGGTAAGGATATGGGTGCAAAATCACACACATTGCAATTACATTAAACAAACTCACCCCGATAGTGAAGAAGTCCGCTCGAATGAAGGTGAGCCAAAACTTGGATCGATAGAGCAGAGGTGTATCACATCGGTCCCACAAGCCGTAAACCTTGCGGCGACCCTCTTCAAGCATCCCAGCCTTCCACCTGCGCGATGATAAACACAGTAAGAAGGACTTCTTCACGAAATATACCGATACAAATAGTACTTACTTGGTAGTCTGCTTGCGCGATAAGAAGCCTCGGATGCGGCTCTGAGCCCGAACAACTTGGGATTTCAGATTATTGTAGCTGCGCTTGTAGAAGCTGCCACGCCATAGCGCTTGAAGGCAACGGAAGCCTCGGGACACGCGTCGATATCGTGCACAGACAATGTAGCCTCTAGTCATAAATTGCAGCTTGAACAGGGCTTCACGTTGCTTTCGATACTTCAGCACTGCGTAATGAGTGCGATAGATTTTCTGAATCATAATCGCTCCGTTCCGCAGTGCTAAGAACTGTTGACGATCATCTTTTCCCTGTAGCAGTAAAATCGATTTAGTTCGATATTTTCCCGAAGGTCCAGGAAGGCTACGAGTCCCCACCTTCATCCAGGCAATCACCCATCTCTGGATCGATACGACAGCGCTCCTTTGTCTGCGGTATTTCTTTCGAGCACTGTACATTCGAAACTGTGTCTGGAGCTGTTTTTACATGCATCACATCCAAAGCACCCAATAGCGCTTGTTAGTTTGACATTCAATGGTTGCCACGCGTAGATATACTATAAATCGTACACTGATAATGAGATGGCGTGTGGCTTCCCAGCTCGCCCCACTTCCGACAAAAGACCTGCTGTAGCAACAATTAGTTCCGATCTTACCAGACAGGACACCAACCCTGTTCGTTGAACTTACTTTGCTGTCTTGAACATTCCTTGATGGAAACTCACTCGCGATACATTACGCTGTTGTTCTCGAGAACTGTACAGCTCACGGGGTTTCCTGACGTTGCCGAATAAATTTCTAGGATAAAGCCACGAGTTCAAGTTAATGAATGTACAGTTGAATAAGGTGAGATCATCGCATGCTTACTTTTTCAGTCGTGGAAATGCTTTGTACTGCAAACAGCACGTGCGAGTTTGAAAAAGTCTGAGCGCAATTGAAGGCCCTCCCTCAGCAGCAACGTACCTTGTAGATTGTTCCGTCGTCAGGGAGGCCGATGTTTGACGGAGGTGGGGCAATAAACGTTTCTTGAATCTCATCGGAACGGTCCTCCAAGAAACTGCAGTCGTATTTCTTCTTGCCAATTGTCAATGAGCGATTGAGCTTCTGATTGATCGACTGGTCAAAGAACAGCACTTCTGGAAGCTGCTGATTGAAGACACGGTCTTCAATGAAGCGATCGAACATCTGTGTCGCAACCAGCTGAGCAACAAATGGACGGGATGCAGCATCGAAATTGTCATGAAGGAAACTCTTGCTGTCAAACAGCGTCGGTGTTCCTGCGTTTCCTTGTATAACCGGCGGGATTTGCTGTAAGAAATTGATTATTAGCAGCTTTTCCAATAGCAGCAATGCACACAACTTACCAAATAGTTTGCATATTTCTTGAGGAGCGTCACGAAGAAACGTAAGAACGCTTTACGGGCCCCCTCCGTTGAAAAATTGTCTGTTTCGTTGTATCGACTATCGGTAAGTCCGCCGCTTGCATCATTCCCAGTTGGTGACATCGCCGCTGATGGTAAGGAAAACGTGTGCCGATTCAGACCCGAATTTGATCGGGAAAACGACGCCGAGGGAGACGGGGCCAGCGATGACGATGGAAGACTAAATGCCGCGCTTGACCTTCTTCCGCGCTTGATCTTGCCAATAGAATAATGTGAGTTGAGCGAGTCCGACATGCTCGACTCTGAATAAGACGTTGACAGAGGGATAGTTTGGCCGTGGTCGGAGGCAAAATTGCCAATCGGTTCAAGGTGCTCCTCATTCGGAAAGGCCTGCAATGAAAACAGCCACAGAAGACACCTTGTTAGGTCTCACTGGAAGCGATAGGGAGAATTGACAACCCCGTACGAGATCTACTCGACTGATTCCTGCAGCATACGGGTCGAATATCTGGAAAATAGTAGCAACACCGTCAGTCCGTTTCCGCCTTGCGACAATATTGCCATACAATAGCATCAACGTACACTAGCAATTTCTGCCAACTTCGCACGCAGCTTAGAACCTTCTCGATCTGGGATTTTTGGCACCGAAATGGTTTTGCCCGAGTCATCCACTGCAGGGATTACCCTGTGGAAATGCAACATGACACCGCATCAGAAAAGAACCAATCGTGATGGACAGCCTAGTGCAAACTAACCGGTTGTGATCCAGATCGACAAATACAACGTTGGTGGTTCGACCTGCTACTTGCTTGAGACAGTCCGAGTGGGTACCAACTAGGAAAGGGACAGGTGCCTGCACCACGCGCACACATCGTCAGCCCCAATACTCCAATATCACAAGCTAGCCTATTTGTCACTCACCTCAATGACGTCGAGAAGTGATGTCGGGAGTACGGGGATGTATGCTCCTTGCCAGGATAATGGTAACAAAAGCGCCAAGAGTGCCTCGGCTACAGGTGTGAGAAGCCCAATATGCTTAGAGCACAAAACGACCTAAAGTCGGCAATAACACGTTAGCACTTTTCACTCGATGTAGTTAGGACATACTATGCCATGCAATTGCACGCATATCATACCTTGAGCTCCAAAGCGACACAAGAGAAGACCAGCAACACATTATTAAGGTCCAGGACTTGAAAAAGCGGTCGAAAAGGAAACTGGAAGGATAACATCATAAGGTTGCGTAATGCACGTTATGAGTGATTTAACCATACAACGACAACAACCAACACGACGACAAAACAACCAGGACGTTTGACGCTTACTTACATCGACAAGGGGAAGCTCATTTTTCGGAGGACGAGAAATAATCAGATTGCGATCCGGCAAGGTCAGCTGGACTTGTATCTGGCCCGGCGGCGGCAGTGGAATTTCCACCAAGAAATTTGCGATGTATCTTTCGATTGGCATCGGCGAATCCGAAAGCGTCACACGGTAAATCTAGCAAGCCAGTACAATACACATCCATACTTCAGTAAGCAGCCCACATATTTCTAAGCGATCCAAGGCTAACATGACCATTACCTGCTGAAGAAATTGGCGAAAAGCTGAAAAGTATGGGTAGTGCGATGTCACTACAATGCACTTTGGACAAAATACTGGTCCAGGTGCGCTTGTCACGTCTCCAGAGAGATCTTGCACCCACTGCGGCAGTTGAGTCCGCTGGTTGTCATCGTTTTCATGCGATTGATGGGGACCACTTGATGGTCGCCGACGGTGGCGCTGGCGGTGATAGTGCGGCGCTATCAAGGATACAACTTCCAACGGATGCAGTTCTTCATAGAATTTAAGTGCACATGCGTAAATCTTGACGCCACTCACATTTGTAAGGACAAATGAGAAGAACACCGGTGCAACATAAGATTTGCTCAGCAAAAAACCCTCGGGGAACGCGAACTCGGCAATGTGTGCTGGCAGCGGCGAGTCTCCATACATGTCTGGAAACGAGTCAAGCACAGCCGGGAGGAATCGTATCTCAGTCGGACTCTTCGATTTCTCAACTGCACACGAGTACAAACACACTTTTTTTTAATACCCTCGGAAGTAAAAAGAAAGCAAGAACGGGGAGCCCAGCACTTACTGTTTTGGTCGGGAATCAATGCGCCGCGACCCAGGACGAGGAAATAGTTGAGAAAACGCTTCGTCACTTCTACAACGCTTCCGGGTTTCATCACTGCGGGCTCTGCGTTTTGAGCGTAGCCAGGGCTTCGCTGCTGATTCTGACCTCCAGCAGATCCTGGCGACGATGTAGTGGGTGACTCAGCCAGCCCACCGGACGAAGCGGAAGGCGCCGACTCCTCAGGGTTCTCTGGGCTATCCTGGTTCTTCTCCCCGCCTGTTGTAAAATAATGTGGCAACTTGGTGAACTGTTTGTCCTCGTACTTGGCGCGGATACATTTCTCGCGGACTTCTGTGGCTGTATTAGGCAGCAGCTCCAGCGACGCGTCCAGCTCGAGCCACTTGTCGAGGTGCTTGCTGTAGGTCTCGTTGACGTTTTTGTTGCCGCCCTTCATCGCCGCGACTTCCTCGTCCGTCCACGTATCGAGATGGAGCGATTTCACCCTGGAGAGCTGAACGCCAAGCTTGCGGTGAGCTCCGGCGCAATGGATGCACAAGAACGCGCCGACGGTCGTGCTGGCCCAGATGGAGTCGTTCAGGCGCGACGTGCAGTCTGCGCAGCATTGATTCTCCGAGCTCGAGTGCATCATCTCCGTCAGCTTCCGGAAGGCTTGGTGCTGCGCCACCGGAGGGTGGTTCGAGCTGTTGGAGCGCGAGAACATCATCATGGTGCTGTCGAGCGCCCAGTGCCCCGCTCTTGTCGTCTATCCAGTAGCTTCGACGCTCTGCTCCCCCCCAAGTCTAGTCACAACCTACTATTAATATCGACCTCATGGCCAGCGGAAAGCACGACAATCGATTGCGGCGCCCATGTTTGAAACTCTGAAACCGCTCATCGCGGATTACGCTCTGCAGCAGCGGCAGAGTGAATGTGCAACTGCAACTTGGGGTGTGGCCCACGAAATGTCGCGCGAAGGTCGCTGCAAGAGCGGTTCACGCAAGCCCTTGCCCTACCGCGGTTCAGTGAACCGCGCTCGCCTCGCCCGGACCGAGTGCTGGCGGGGAAAGAGCCAATCAGCGGCGGGAGCGCACGATTGGTTGGGCGCTTTTGAAGCGCCTCGAGCCTCGCTGGCGTCTGAGCCGCCAACAGTACGGAACTGCACCAAAACTCCCAAGAAAAGCAAACATGGGCATGTAAGTGAATGGATCGGACAGAGAGAGAGAGAGAGGGGGAAAGCCGCGGCCGTCTCCGCTCGCTGCGCTCGGTGCGTGCGCGCTTCGGGTCTGCCCGCTCAGGGGGATCGTCGAGGATACAGCGCGTGGACGGACCCCATTGAGGGGACTAGCACTAGCCAGATTTGGGACGGATCCGAAGCGCAGCAACGCAACGAGCGAGCGAGCGAGCGAAGGCGGCAGGGACAGCGACAGCGACAGCAGGGAATTCGTATGCAGAGACTGACGCACGTGTGTGCTGCTGTGTAGTGTCAAGAACGGAAAGGTTGTTGTGTTGCTTAACGGCCGCTTCGCTGGCCGCAAGGCTATCGTCGTGAAGACGTTCGACGAGGGCCACGGCGACCGCAAGTTCGCCCACGCCATCGGTATGGGAGAAGCCCCGACTATTGCAGGTTTATTCAGGGAAGATCCAGGCTCTGACGCCCCGTGCTTTCTGTGTCTCCTTCTCGAATAGTTGCCGGCATTGACCGTTACCCGCGCAAGGTGACGCGCTCGATGGGCAAGAACAAGCTCAAGAAGCGCTCGAAGGTCAAACCGTTCGTCAAGTACGTCAACTACAACCACATCATGCCCACCCGCTACGTCGCCGACATCGACCTGAAGAAGGTCCTCGACGGCGAGGTGCTGGCCAACCCGGAGACCCGCATTGAGTCCCGCAAGACCATCAAGAAGGTGTTCGAGGAGCGGTACGTCCTGCCAGCCAGCTTGCAGGTGCAAACCTCTAGAAGCAGAAAGGAGTGCTGACGTGCTGGTATTTTATTTGTCAATTGTTACAGCTACCTGAACCAGGCTGCGTGCAAGTCGGAGAAGAAGGCTGCTGGTGTCAGCTTCTTCTTCAAGAAGCTCCGCTTCTAAGCGCAATCCACTGTTTGCGTCTAGAGGCTGGTGGGAATCGGGGTATTAACTAACATAAATGCAGCCCATTCCAGTTCCGTTCCGTTTCGGGGAAACAAACCATGAACCTGATGTGTTGTCTTCGAAGGCGAGAGCATTGAGCTAATTAGTGACAGCTTGCTTGTGTCCTGCATGTTCCGTTGTCTCTTGTATTTCTTCAGATTCCATCATGCTCAACGATTTACGAGCAGTTCATCGTCTTCTTCGGTATGACGCCCCACCCCGCCGCACTTCAATGACATAGTCATCGTCAGCATCTTGGTCACTTCCAGACTCGTCGTCGTCCTCGCTGCTGACTTTGTTGGGGTCGATCATCTCAATCTTTTTGCGCTCCGCAAATATCCGCTCACACTTGCTCAACCTGCCTCGCGCTAGAATGCGTCGTGCACGTTCATTGTATTTGCTCCTCATCTTTCGGGAAACAGACCGACATGAGTCAACGCGCACAAGGTGAAGTCGAGGGCAATGAGCTTCAAGTGCTCGTAGGCTTATATCTGTCACAGGCGTACCCTGAGGAGTCGTAGAAGTAGAATGATAACCGTGAGCACTAACCAACGTAGATCACTTTTTTGCCCAGGTTGCAACGAACCTTCAAATCGACAAGCTCCAGATTTGAACACCCTTCTGAAACGTCGGAAGATGCAATAGTAGTGACTCCAGCATCAGAAATGGCACGGCAGTCCTATGGTACAAACGATTCCCACACGCCACTCTACAGTTGGTCATACTAAGTAGTACTACAGTAGTCTGAGCAATGGCACCCGCACCTGAAGAGATAGGTATCGCAGTGACGGAGCGACTTGAGAAATTCCTCGCAAGCCGTCATCGTTGATCTTGGTCTTGTCCAGAATAAGCACTTGTAGCTGCGGTAAGCTTGTAGCATCCTGTCGGTACATTCAGCAAACTTGTGAGTTGCAGTCTAACACAAACGCGGCACTTGACACACAAAATTTGCCGTTTTAACGAGACAAACCGGAAAGGAAGTGATGCCGCGACATAATGACAGGTCCAACCAGCTCAATGAGCCCCACAGTGCTCCAGTCAAGGTCTGGAGATCGCTGAGACGTATGCTATTGCAATTGCTACCCAACAAGCAAGCATACATAGCAAGCGTTAGAAGCAGCAAAACTGAGGTAACGCGGCGTTTCGCCCGCCTAAAGGATGCCAACCCGCGCACCTCATCGTCAATTCCTCCAGCTTCATCGCATGCCTCGCGATGTCCCTGAAAATCTGCGAATCCAGACTTTTCGCGTCTGTAGAAGCGAAGCACAGCAGCGTCAGGGTCGTCAGGATCACTAGCTGGACACTGTATCCACCTTGATCTTCATTGCGGAGTCGGCCTGCGTACCAGCGAAGATGACTTTCTCCAGCGTACTCCCACAGACTTTGATCAGCGAGCTAGCCGCTTGGTTGGTGACGAAGTTGCACCCGTTGATATACACTTCGCGCAGCGCCACTGCATCGCGCGGCCACCCGCTCAACGTCAGGGCCCGGCAGTCCAGCAGCTCCAAAGTCTGCGCAATAAAATCGTACGCGCATTCAACTCCCGAAGCGAAACCCCGTCACAGCACATGGCGCGCTGTACGGACCTTCAGATTGGGGCACTGCTTCAGGATGTTGAAGATGTGTTTCTTCTGCATCCTTTGCACCACGCATTGCGATTAGAAAATGGTCTTTACGGAGTACGGAGGAAGTTCCGCCACGTCGACAGCCACACACCTGTGCGCTCGGAAGACGCGGAGCTTCTGCTGCTGCACGATGAGCTCAATGTGCGCGTCGACGAGCGTGATGTCGGGCAAGACGAGCCGCGTGAGCTGCAGCTGCTGGCTGGCGCGCTCGAGCATCGCACTCACGTCGCGTCTCAGCGACGGCTGGGCGGGGACCCGGCCGAAGTCGAGCTCCGTGATCGACATCCGCTCCCGGCTCAGGCGGCGCCAGTGCCTGCACACGGCTTCGACGCGCAGGCGGTCGGGCACGACCGCCAGGAACTCCACGATGCAGCGCTCGGCCACCTCGCTGAGCGGCGGTTCCGCCCTCCCGCGCCGTGTGGCTGCAACAGAAGCATATCAGCGTCTGGGAAGATCAAGTCAAGTCAAGTGGCGCGCCGCCCACCGGCGCTGGCCCCATTCTTCTGTTTCGGCGGCGAAGCTTCGGCGCTCAGGCGTCGGCGCTGGAGAATCCTGGCCAGAGGCACGTCGTCGTCCTCCTCCGAATTCTCATCCTGTCTTCTTGCGCTAGGCGGCGGCCGCTGCTTCTTGCCAGCCATAACGCTTGGAGAGGAGGTGGAAGAGCTCAGTCTGCTGGGCGGAAGATTGGGTTTTCGGTGTCTGCACAATCCACGATGCAGTCGGGCACAACATGTGTACGCTGGATGAAAATGAAGGACGGGTTGGTGGCACGTGTAGAAGCTCGACCAAACTGGGGCGCTCGGATTTGTCGATGTACTCTGGGTTTTGATAGAGTTAGGGGAGAAACCTTCTCACACGATTCAACGCGACTGCAATAACTTGCTGGGAAGATCGCCTAAGGCGCCTATTTGCTAGGCTGCCGCATTTTGCCAGTAAAAACACCAAGTTGCCGTGAACGTCACCACCTCACTTCATTTATCGGAGCCGATGTTGCCGCTGGACTCGGCTTTTAATCCGACAGAGCAAGCTATTTGCTTCACCTTGTCGGAATCCAATCGCAACGAGTTATCGAGCCGGGAAATGCTTCCCTTATTGACGTGGCAGTCTGTTGTACTAAGTTATAGAAGGATGACTAACAGTTTCAATAAACTGGTACATTACCGGCTATTTGCAATCGGGGTTGTCTATCCAAAAATCCAAGGCCTTGATTAGCTGGATTTCTAGTATTGACCACGATTTTTGATAATACATGTACAGCTTTAAAAGGGCGTTTGCCACTTCGGTTGCGTACAAAATCCAAGTGACATTGCAAACAGACGCAGTGTTGAGGTAGTATATGGGCAATACGTTTCACTGTTGCTGTACGATCGTTCTCGGTCGCTGCGCCGACCAAGCGGAGCGTATGCGTGCCATGAAACTGTTGTAAGATATACACGTAGCTAGCAGAAATGAGCAACTCCAAGGCTTGAGCATCGGTCACCACGGTCGTGACCTAGTTTTTCGACCAGGCCATCCTTTTGGCACTAGCTCTCTGTTCTTGTTGGCCGAGCAGAGTGCAGCTAGAGCCGTGAGCTTTTGGCCAAGTTCAGCTCGGGCCCGCGGTGCAAGGATAATGCTATCGGTACTCTGAATCAATTATCCTACTTGCACAACATGTATCAACTTAAACCTTAGGCTTTGCCAATACAGTAGACGCGCAATGCTGAGTAATTGCATTTAAGCACGTACTTGGTAGCCGCCACAGCATCACTTGCACAAGACGTTCGACAAGCAATATACGTGCACCTCAATGGAGACTATTATAGAACGCAGACACCAACATGTGCCCACTGGTTGTAAAAAGAAATGGTTTGCCAACTCGAGCGCGAGGCTAATATTTTGTTTATGAACCCTTCATTCCTACACTACAAGTACTGCGAAGTATATAACACGATCGATAGGATGAGGCGTCTCGCACTCACGAACTCAATTGGAGTAAAATAGGTCGCCAGCTGTCCGGTGGTGATTAAAGTCTCACCCGTTTCCTTGCCACTTGGGAACTCAATTTGATTTTACGTACGGCGGTTCTCGCAGACCCATAAGTAAGGTACCAAACTTTCAGGAGGCGCTCATATCCTGGCTCAGGGCTTTCCACACATAACAGTATGTAAATAGATCATCTCAACCTCTTTCTCTCTCTCTCAAACTTTCGAGACGCGCCCTTTCACCCCTCTAGAAGACATTCCAGCAAACAACTTTGCCTTCAATTTATAGAGCCTTGGCGTTAGCACTGCGCGCTCCCAAACTCTGTGAATACTTTTAACTGAAAAGCACATTAATTAAGCGACCAGAGTGTCGCAGCGCAATGCAAAGCCCTCGACAATTGCTCTTGACGGCGCCGTGCACCACGTCGGGCTGATCGCTGTCTGCAATTACTGCCGCATCGGCGGCAACAGCAGCGCACGCTCAAGCGCGTGGAGAAAACAATCTCGATGACTCCGGCGGTGTTATTAAAAGGCTTTATAGCGCAGAGCGGCGTTGGTAGCACGGAAGCTCCGAACCGTCCAAACGATAGGGAGGAATTCCACCGGTCCGGCTGGTGGTGAAGGCTCGCGCGGGTAGGGGCCCCTTACAACCGCCGAGATAACCCGCTGACTCTCGTGTCCTGTTGGAACGGGCGCTGACTAGTGCCACTAGCCGCATCATGTGATCTGTCCTTGCCCAGATGGAGCCACACCTGCAGTCAGGGAATTGCCTCAGCATCGCGACCAGCCCGACAGCGAGCCTCGACAGCATTACCGATTACGTAGCGCAGTCGCCCCGTCGCCACCGATTCTCTTAAGCGCGGCGCCTCCGCTTCTACATCCGTCGCCAGACCCCCCCCCACGCACACGCAGCAGGACGGGGATCCAGTCAGCTGGCAGTCACTCTCCGTGACCGCGTGGAGAAACTACATTCCTGCCGGACGTCGGAGCGTCGCTCGGGGGGGGGGGGGGGGGGGGGGGGGGGGGGGGGGGGGGGGGGGGGGGGGGGGGGGGGGGGGGGGGGGGGGGGGGGGGGGGGGGGGGGGGGGGGGGGGGGGGGGGGG